>JAXRKP010000281.1:40000-45000 GCA_037039925.1 Doris montereyensis
ACCTGGTTGTGATAAACCCTAACCATCCATAAAGATAGAAGATTATGATGAAGTAAGAAGACACTAGTTGGGTTTTTCCGATCTGTTATAAGTTATAAGAAATTTAAATATTGAGATGTTACAACAAGAAGACGTGGGTACAGTAGAAGAAGTTGAAGAAGAAGAAGTCGGAAAGCAATGGCAAACTAGAAGAAGAGAACGCCATATGCCTAGAAAAAGAAGGAAGACGCTCAACTTAGAGTATGGGACCATTAGAAAAGATTCGCCCGAAAAAATGACTTTTCGCGTTTTGATGTTGTTGTTGTTTTGGAATTTTTGGCGGTGGTGAAGGGGGTGGTGTTTACAAATGAGGTGAGAAATGTTCGATTTGACTTGTGTTTACGTTTAAATGGATTGCTAGTTAAAATGCCTTAGGTACAAGAAGCACCTCTGAAGCTTCTCTGAAGTAAGAAAAATGATTTCAACACAATGCGCCTAATCGTAAGAAGAGTTTGATGTTTCAATCCATGATGGAGGAATTTTATGAAGATATCTGATAACGCCTCTGACTCTTGATTATCTAATGTTAAAATAAAAGAAATGAAGCTAATCTCTTTCATGTTGTATTGGTCTGAAGAAGTGGACTATCACGAAGAAGAAGTTTGCTTTTCAACTCAGAAGAAGAATCTCGTGCTGTGTCACATTTTGGCGGCAAGAACAAGATTATAGAAGACGATGAGTTAGATTATTACAGAAGTAGAAAATAAATTCCTTCAAAGCCATTACGGCCCATAGAAGAAGAAGAGATTATCCCGGAAGAAGAAGCGTGAAGCGGAGCAGGAGATAATAATTAAGAAGAAGAAGAGGACGAAGTCAAAGTAAGTGCTTGTACCCATTTTCACCTGGGTGGGAAGAAGTGGGGAAAATGCGTGTTAAGTGTATCTCCCAAGGAATACAACGTCAGACGTAGCTTTGCCAAGATTTGAACTCGGAACCGCCTGATCCCAAGTCCGACAGCCTAGAACTCGGCCATTGACGCCACATACAGAAGAAGAAGTACTGAGATAAAATGAGTGTAGGTGATAATCGGACCATTTATGATTGACAGTCTAATCTGGTTGTTCGTTTAATGTATTAAGTTTAAGCTGATCCAATAGCCAGGAGGAGTCGGTAGTCTATAGGCTAGATGTCGGCCTCTGAACCAAAAGGTAGTGGGTTCGACCTCCCGCCAACGATTGAAAAATTACAATTTTTCTCGAGTTTTTTTCGAAAAATCTAGAAGAAGAACCTCCCGGTCCAAGTAGGTGTATTGACACATAGTCCCATCGGAGATGGACGATAAAAAGAGGTCCCGTGTGCAAAAGCAACACTCTGTGCACGTTAAAGAAGAAGCTGTTTACAGGGCAGCCCGGGCCAAATTAAAGAAAATCTTAAGAAAACAACCGAGAAGAACCTTCACTGTGGATGTGGGTAAATCAAAGCAAATCAAATCAAAAGATCTAATGGCTATTTAAAAGAAAAAGAAAATCTATTTTATTTTTGGCTCTTTGTTGAAGAAAAGGTATAATTTGAATCAGTGGTGGTTTCTTTGCTTTATAGACGGTCCTCTAATTTGTGTTTGTTTGTTTACTGTTTCAGAGGCAAAGGGACCAAATTTCTAATACAGAAGAAGATGCCTTTTTTACATACCAACGACCCCAAGACCTGAAAATGTTAATTGTATCGTTTCTGTGCCTACGGTAATTTACCTTTGATGACAATGTTTATTTCTTCTATCACCTTGATATTTAGTTTGTAGGTTTATTTGCTTTCATCTATGTGCGTCTGTGTGTATATGTGTGTGTGTGTATGTATGTATGTATGTATGTATGTATGTATGTATGTGTGTGTGTGTGTGCGTATATGTAAATAGTTGCGTTCTTTGGTTCATTCGCTCCATGGGGTAGCGGAGCAATAACAATATGATTTGGATTCGAAAAGCTATAGGAGTTGGTAGTATTGCTTTTCCCAGATCAAACAGAAAAAGAAACTAAATGAGAAGAAGGGAGGTTTGTACTAATTCCTTAACGTTCACCTTTAGGGGTTAGCTCAGGATGTAGTATAAACATGTGGGCTAAAATAAAGCAACAAGAATCCCCTTCCCCAAGAAGAGAAGAAAAAAAAACAAAGTTAAAAGTACATACAAAACACACACATATATACATACATAAATACATACAATCATACACACATATATGCATACATGCATATGCATAAATACAAACATACATATATACATGTACACATATACATACATACATGCACATATATAAAGACAAACATATAAAAATATTATAAACATACATACATACATACATACATACATACATACATACATACATACATACATACATACATACATACACACACAGACACATACATACATACATACATACAACATACATACATACATGCATACATACATACATACATACATACATACATACATACATACATACATACATACATACATACATACATACATACATACATACATACATGCACACATACATACACACATACATACATACATACAGACAAACATACATACATACATACAAGATACATACATACATACATACATACATACATACATACATACATACATACATACCTTGGGACGTCTCGTCTAGGTATGCAAGACAGGCAGTGCCTACTTTGAATAAAAATAAGTCAGCAGCTACATTTTCCTTCTGTGGCGCAATATGCGGCAAATTCGACAATATGATGAGGAATTGTTTTTCTAATAAATTAAACATAAAGCTTCAAAATATAGAGGCATGCATACTTTTCCCCATGCCTGTCAATTTCAATAAGTAAGCTACGCATAGAAGTGGTGTAGTTCACGTGCTGCGTTCTCTTCTTGGCCGTCCTTTTCCTCATTTTCACTACGCGCTCTGAATGCAGGAAGGCCAAGCTATACTACTAATACCAAAGATCGTCTATTTTAATTTATGTGGACAATCTTTTTGCAACTGTGCGATTCATCACGGTGAGTCGTATCACATTGAAAACAAAAACAAACCTCGAAGCCAATGATTGACTAAAACTGGCTAAATTGCATGCGAGTCAGGTGTGGGAAGGACAAAATACTGCAGTGGAAGCGCCATCAAAAGAGGAGGATTGCGTGACGCTGAAGAAGGTCGAGACAGAGCTTTCCCACGCCTATCTTGAAATCAGCGTGTGCTTTGTGTTTACATATTCTGTAAAATTCGTCGAATTGAGTTCAGACTTCTGGAAACAGCATGGCAGTTATTAACACGACTAACAGCCCACATTTTCTCTTTTTCTTATCTCTCGTAGAAGAAATAAATCAAAACGATAATAATATGCTGCTCATTACGTTCATTGAATTGAACAGATTGCGAAGGAGAGAGCCTCCTTTTGGGTGAGAAAAATCCACCATCCATGAGGATGACAGTAGAAAGGAGATGGAATAGAAACGTTCACATATTATTTTTCTTTAGAATTAAAAAATAAAAAAACAACAAAACATAACTATTCATCTGAAAAGGGATTTTCATGCGTAGTGGGATGTGATTTTTGGTACGCTTATGTAAACATTTTCATCAAAAAATTTCGGTAACATTAAAAATTACGATTTGTTTTCTTTTTGGATTTCGAAATCTCGTCTGAACGACACGCACAGCATCCAATGAAAAGGAACCCTGGCGCCAGCAAGTATCTAGATGAGAATCAGCTCTGCGACGAGAGGAAGAAAATCATTGAGCGCTTTCCCAGAAGCGTGGAACTGCTTCCATCTGCTACTTACTTACTTGTTGAAGAACTTGAAGAGTTACTACGTAAGAAGAAGACTTGCAGAAGAATTTACTTGAAGACTTATTTAAGAAGAAGAAGAAGAAGAAGACTTGGAAGAAGGCCCCTTCTGGGGCATAGGCCATCCACAAGTGCCTTCCATTTCTACGGTCCTGGGCTATCTTTTCTAGCTCCTGCCAGCCGTACCCCATCTTCTTTGTTTCTGTCTCCAGGTCCCTTCACCATGTGTGTGGTGGTCTGACTCTCTTCTTTTACCCTGCGGATTACAGTTCAGGGCATGCCTAGTGGTGTTTTGTTTAGGCGTTCTCAGTGTGTGACCTATCCACCGCCATCTTCTCTTTTGAATGTCTTCTTCAATCGAGAGTTGTGAGCTTCTTTCCCAAATGTCTCTGTTGCTGATGGTGTCAGCCAGAATATTCGGAGGAATGTCTGTTAACATCAACTTCCATGTCTACACAATTTACACTCAATGAGAAAGTTAAGATCAACCTGGCAATGAAGAAGAAAATTCCAAAATAGCGGCACTTTTTATGGCCAGTCCTTCCTCGGTGCAGGGTCCGTTCTGCTGAAAATGCTTCAAATTATTTTGAGAGAAATTCAAGAAGAAGGAACTTTTCAAGAAGAAGAAGACATTAATACTTTTCTGTTTCAATCCCATTTTAAGTGCTAAGGTAATATTCAGGTTCCGGTAGGTTTTTGTCGTTTTTGTGTTTATTTAGGTTTGGGTTGGTTAATATTTTCTATGACTTATAAAGCTTTATTACCAAAATAATTATACTTTTTAATTTATTTTTAGACATACACAATCAAGTTTGATTACAACGTAAATTGAATGTTTAAACAATAGTATGGTGAGGAAGAATGTCATTGTTACAGCCTTGCCGCTTTCTTTTCTTGATATAATATAAAACATCAAACAGTAAGTCTGAAAAAAATTTTGACCACTTTTTTCTCAAACATCAGGTATTAACCTTATTGCCTTATACATGTAAGAAGGTATTTTCATTATTTCATTAGGGAAGGGGAGGAAGATTATACAGATTGAGAAAAAAACACACAGAGAGACAGAAAGACAGACAGACGGACGGGATGACAGACGCACGGACACAGACAAAAGGAGAGAAAGAGATAGAAAGATATATATATATATATATATATATATATATAAGAAGAATAATATATATAGAGAGAAGAGAGAGAGAGAG
>JAXRKP010000281.1:50000-75000 GCA_037039925.1 Doris montereyensis
CATCTTCTCCTCCTCACAATCTGGGATATTGACTCCAGTGATAATATTTCTTGAAGGTCGTTGTTTGATATCGTGTTTGGCCAAAATATTTTGAGGATCTTTCTGAGACATTTGTTTTGAAAGGTGTCCAGCTTTCTGCAAATGCTATTTGTTGTTTTCCAAGATTCAGCACCATAAAGAAGGACAGCCAGAATATTAGATTTGTAGAATTTGACCTCCATCTACCATAAATAAATCAACATTGACTTTGATATTTACCTTGGCCACCATATGCGGTGATTTCAGTGAAACAGCAAGATGAAAGATAAGTGGAAGAATGAAGGGAAAGAAGGACCTCACCAATAGCGCCCGCCAACTGCCCACGTGATGATGAACTGCTGGGTCTGTCCTTGAACAAGACAGAGATGGTGGCTCAAGGTGAAGAGTTCAGTGGAGAGACCGCATTGGCGACCTATGCCGCACCCGGGGTACAAGGGTTTATTAAGCCAAATCTGGAGTGGGAATCACACTCAGGATGTTCCATAACTTGAGCTCTTGAAAGTATTCAAAATCTATCATTTGAACAGAAGAGACTTGGCTGTGTGAATGGTTGTGTGAATGTGTGACTTTCCTAAATTCTGTCTTGCTGTTTCCTAAGCTTTAGTTACTGTAATTTATACGGTTTAGTAATATTTTGTTGAAAATTTTGCTGGTGATAGAGAGTAGCATGATTCCCTCTAGTTATATATATAAAGATATATATTTTTTTTTGTGTGTGTGTGAATGTGTGTGTGTGAATGTGTGTCTGTGTGTAGCGCTTCTTTTTCGCAAATTGCATTTGACACAATGCTATAACCAGAATGAATAAGAGCATGGGCCTCCAAGGTTGACCTTCTTTTACTACATGAGTTATAAGAAAAATCATTTCATTTGAAAGCAAACCAGCTCAGACTTATATCACAGAAAATAACAAAACATTTTATTCCATTACAGGTTGGTCTTGAATGACTAAAGGCCATTCCTAAGGGAGTAAATCCATTGACAGAACAACAAATACATTGTATGTCATTCAGGTTACATTAAACAAATAAACATTCTTCTAGGCACAGAGGAAGAAGATATCCCGAGATTAACCAAACAACTTCAATTTGAAAAATAAAAATAAACTGAACAGTTGCTGATCCTTTAACTGACGAATTTTGGAAACAATACTCATTGAAACACATAACTTGAGTCTATTTAAGCTAATAGTATGTCAACCTGTGAGTCATGTATGTTGCTGTGTGTGTTAAAGCCATTGGCAACAGAATACCCACTCTACAAGTCATACTACTATTGTCGTATGTTGGTAGTATAGTAAAATGATATGTCAACCCGCATATGTTTACTTAATACCAGGAAAAAACAAACAAAAAAACACACAGGTCAAGTAGGAGTACCTAGTTTACACTAAAAGCATGAAGAGCTACTAGAAAGATTAAAATTCCATCAGAACAAACTTAAAGATGAAATAAATGGACAGAACAGGAAACTCCCTTCCCTCCACAACCCTACATATGTATCTCTCAAACTTCAAATCTGTGTTTCCCCAAGAAAAAAAATCTGTCTCTCCACAACCCTAAATCGGTGTCCCCATAATAAATCTGTGAATTCCACAACACAATATCGGTGTCCCAACAACTCTAAATCTGTGAGATTTAAACACTAGAAAGCAACAACCCTAAAATGTGTCTACAACCCTAAATCTGTGTCTCTACAACCCTAAATCTGTGTCTGGACAACCCTAAATCTTTGTCTCTACAACCCTGAATCTGTGTCTCTACAACCCTGAATCTGTGTCTCTACAACCCTAAATCTGTGTTTGTACTACCCTGAATCTGTGTCTCTACAACCCTAAATCTGTGTTTGTACTACCTAAATCTGTGTCTCTACAACCTAAATCTGTGTCTCTACAACCCTAAATCTGTGTCTCTACAACCCTAAATCTGTGTGATACAACCCTAAATCTGTGTCTCTACAACCCTAAATCTGTGACTCTACAAAACTAAATCACTACCCTAAATCTGTGTCTCTACAACCAAAATCTGTGTCTCTAAATAACCTTAAATCTGTGTCTCTACAATAAAAATCTGTGTCTCTACAACCCTAAATCTGTGTTTGTACTACCCTAAAAGAAAAGAGCAAATGTCTAGAAAACCCTAAATCTGTGTCTCTACAACCCTGAATCTGTGTCTTTACAACCCTAAATCTGTGTTTGTACTACCTAAATCTGTGTTTGTACTACCCTAAATCTGTGTTTGTACTACCCTAAATCTGTGTTTGTACTACCCTAAATCTGTGTTTGTACTACCCTAAATCTGTGTTTGTACTACCTAAATCTGTGTTTGTACTACCCTAAATCTGTGTTTGTAGATACCTAAATCTGTGTTTGTACTACCTAAATCTGTGTTTCTACTGACCTAAATCTGTACTCACCTAAACTGTGTTACAACCCTAAATCTGTGTCTCTACAACCCTAAATCTGTGTCTCTACTTTCCTAAATCTGTGTCTCTACAAAATCTGTGTCTTTACAACCCTAAATCTGTGTCTCTACAACCCTAAATCTGTGTCTCTACAACCCTAAATCTGTGTCTACCCCAACCCTAAATCTGTGTCTCTACAACCTAAATCTGTGTCTCTACAACCCTAAATCTGTGTTTGTACTACCTAAATCTGTGTCTCTACAACCCTAAATCTGTATCTCTACTACCCTAAATCTGTGTCTGTACAACCCTAAATTTGTGTATTTTCAACCCTAAATATGTCTCTACTAACCCTAAATCTGTGTCTCTAACCCTAAATCTGTGTCTCTATAACCCTAAATCTGTGTCTCTACTACCTAAATCTGTGTCGCCCCAACCATACATCTGTCTTTACTACCTAAATCTGTGTCTCTACAACCCTCAATCTGTATCTCTACTACCCTTAATCTGTGTCTTTACTACTCTACATCGATGTTTCTACAACCCTAAATCTGTCTCTACTACCCTAAATCTGTGTCGCCCCAACCCTACATCTGTCTCTTTCTTTCTTTCTTTATCAGTTCCCATTCTACCTTCCGGTGTATGGGTTTTAGATGCCCGAAATGATCTTTCTCCAGGCGGCCTTGTCCTGACATTTTCTGTTTCCTTCCGTGAAAGTTAAATTTGTTTGCGTTAATGCCTCTTTTATATCTTCTTCCCACTTTCAACGAGGTCTGCCTTTTGGTCTTTTACCTTGAGTTTTACCACGGTATACTGATTTAGCTATTATATTGTCATTAATTCTGTTAACATACCCAAACCATCTCAGTTAATTCATTTCTATCTTAGTTTTTATGCTATCTGCTTTGGTTTGATATCTTATTGTTGTGTTTCTGATTTTTGTCTCTTTTAGTTTTCCTACTACTCTTCTTAGATATTTCATTTCAGCTGCCTGCACTCTATTGTATTCCCTACTGTCTAAGGTCCAGGTTTCACTACCATAGAGGAGAGTAGGACAATAAACTGTGTTGTATACTGTCATTTTGGTTTTTGTTGACAATTCTTGTTTACCTATAAATGCCTTTACTAGATGGTTACATATTGTACTTGCCTTTTAGATTCTCTGGCTGATTTCTTCTCTGAGTTTTCCCTCTGAGTCAATCATTACTCCTAAGTAATTGTAGCTTTGAACTTGTTCTATATTCTCCCTGCCTCATTTAAAATTTTGTGTTTTAGCTTCCTAGTTACTAGCATTGTTTTGGTTTTCTTTGCATTTCCTCTCAATCCTCTTTTATTTAATTCATTATTCATTATGTTGATATTTGACTGGAGGTCCATTCTGGTTTTTCCTGACACAACTCAATATGTCTTTTCCTGTCTCACAACCTCAATCTGTGTCTCTACTACCCTAAATCTGTATCATTACTACCCTAAATCTGTGCCTCCACAACCCTAAATAGGTGTCCACAAAACCCTAAATCTGAGTCTCCAAACCCTAAATCTGTGTCCCAAAATCTAAATATGTTTCAACACCTCAATCTGTGTCTCCACAACCTAAATCTGTCTCCCCCGACCCAAAAGCTGTGTCTCCCAAATCTTTTCTCCCTAACCCCTAAATCTGTACCCACACAATCTGTCTACCCTAAATCTGTGTCTCCTCAACCCTAAATCTGACACCCACACAACTTTAAAATCTGTCTCCCCAACCCTAAATCTGTGTCTCTAGTCTCTACAACCCTAAATCTGTGTCTCTAGAACCATAAATCTGTGTCTCTAGAACCCTAAATCTGTGTCTCCAGAACCCTAAATCTGTGTCTCCTACTACCCTAAATCTGTGTCTCTACAACCCTAAATCTGTGTCTCCCAACCCTAAATCTGTGTCTCTAGAACCCTAAATCTGTGTCTCCCAACCCTAAATCTGTGTCTCTACAACCCTAAATCGGTGTCTCTACAACCCTAAATCTGTCTCTAGAACCATAAATCTGTGTCTCTACAACCCTAAATCTGTGTCTCTACAACCTAAATCTGTGTCTCTAGAACCACCATAAACCTGTGTCTCTACTACCTAAATCTGTGTCTCTAGAACCTAAATCTGTGTCTCTACAACCTAAATCTGTGTCTCAACAACCCTAAATCTGTTCTACTACCATAAATCTGTGTCTCTAGAACCATAAATCTGTGTCTCTACAACCTAAATCTGTGTCTCAACAACCCTAAATCTTGTGTTTGTACTACCATAAATCTGTGTCTCTAGAACCCTAAATCTGTGTTTGTACTACCATAAATCTGTGTCTCAACCCTAAATCTGTGTTTGTACTACAATAAATCTGTGTCTCAACAACCCTAAATCTGTGTTTGTACTACCATAAATCTGTGTCTCTACTACCATAAATCTGTGTCTCTAGAACCCTAAATCTGTGTCTCTACAACCTAAATCTGTGTCTCAACAACCCTAAATCTGTGTTTCTACAACCATAAATCTGTGTCTCTAGAACCATAAATCTGTGTCCTCTACAACCCTAAATCTGTGTCTCTACAACCTAAATCTGTGTCTCTACAACCCTAAATCTGTGTCTCTACTACCCTAAATCTGTGTCTCTACAACCCTAAATCTGTGTCTCTACAACCCTAAATCTGTGTCTCTACAACCTAAATCTGTGTCTCTACAACCTAAATCGGTGTCTCTACAACCCTAAATCGGTGTCTCTACAACCCTAAATATGTGTCTCTACAATCCTTAATCTGTGTCTCTACTATCACTCAGTCTGTGTCGCCCCAACCCTACATCCGTGTCTCTACAACCCTAAATCTGTGACTCTATAATCCTAAATTTGTGTATTTTCAAACCTAAATATGTCTCTACTACCCTAGATCTGTGTCTACAACAGTAAATCTGTATCTCCACAACCCCTAAATCTGTGTCTTCCCAACACAAAATGTGTGTCCCCACAATCCTAAATACATGTCTTTACAAACCTAGATCTATGCCTCCGTAACCCTAAATCTGTGTCCCAATAGCCCAAACTCTGTGTCTCCACAACTTTAATTTGTGTCCCCATAACCCTAAATCTATGTTTCCACAATCTTAAATATGTGTCCCCATAACCCTAAATCTATGTTTCCCCAATCTTAAATATATGTCCCCATAACCCCAAATCTGTGTCCCCACAACCCTAAATCTGCGTCTCACAACCCCAAATATGTGACTCGCTAATCCCAAATCTGTGTCTTTACAACCCTAAATCTGTGTCTCCCCCAACCGTAAATCTGTATCTCCACAACCCAAAATCTGTGTCTCTACAACCCTAAATCTATATCTCTACAACCTTAAATCTGTATCCCCATAACCCTAAATCTGCGTCTCCACAACCCTAAATCTGTGTGCCCATCACCCTAAATCCTTATCTCCACAACCTTAAATATGTGTCCCCATAACCCTAAATCTGCGTCTCCACAACTCTAAATCCGTGTCCGCATTTACCCAAAATCCGTGTCTCCACAACCCTAAATTTGTGTCCCCATAACCCTAAATCTATGTCTTCACAACCTTAAATCTGTGTCCCCATAACCCTAAATCTATGTCTCCACAACCCTAAGTCTATGTCTCAACAACCCTACATCTGTGTCCTCATAACCCTAAATCTGTGTCTCCACAAACTTTAATCTGTGTCTCCCCAATCCTAAAACTGTTTCCCTAACAAAAAATGTGTGTCTCCCCAACACTAAATCTGTGTCTTCACAATCCTAAATCTGTGTCTCCACAACGCTAAATCTGTGTCTCCCTAACATTAATTCTTTGTCTCCCTAACCATAAATTTGTCTCTCCCCAACCCTAAATCCGTGTCTCCCCAACCTTAAATATGTGTCTCCCTAACATTAAATCTGTTTCCCAGCCCTAAATATGTCTCTCCACAACTCTAAATTTGTATCTCCACAACCATAAATATGCGTCCCCACAACCCTAAATATGTGTCCCCACACCATTAAATCCGTGTGCCGCCAACACTAAATCTGTCTCCTCAACCCTGAAACTAGATCTAGGTCTCCTTACTCAAAATATGTGTTCAAATAACCCTAAATCTATGTCTCCATTAGTCTAAATCTGTATCTCCACAACCGCAAATCTGTCTCTCCCCAATCCTAAATTTCTGTCTCCACAACCCCAAATTTCTGTCTCCACAACCCTAAATCTGTATCCCAATAACCCAAAATATGTGTCTCCACAACCTTAAATCTGTGTCCCCATAAACCTAAATCTGTCTCCACCACTTTCAATCTGTCCCCATAACCCTAAATCTATGTCTCCACAATCTTAAACCTGTGTCCCCATAACCCAAATCTGTGTCCCCCACAACCCTAAATCTGTGTCTCACAATCCTAAATCGGTGTCTCCCCAATACTAAATCTGTGTCTCTACAACCCTAAATATGTGTCTCCCCATCCCTAAATCTGTGTCTCCACAACCCTAAATTTGTGGCTCCCCAATCTTAAATCTGTGTGTCTAGAACCCTAAATCTGTATCTCCCCAAGCCTAAATCTGTGTCTCTACAACAATAAATCTGTGTCCCCCAACCCTAAATCTGTGTATCCACAACCCTAAATCTGTCTCCACAATCCTAAATCTGTGTCTCCACAATCCTAAATCTATGTCTCCTCAACTCTAAATCCGTGCCCCCATAATCTTAAATCTATGTCTCCCAACCCTAACTCTGCGTATCTCCAACTCTAAATATGTGTTTCCCCAACCCTAATTCTGTGTCCCCATAACCCTAAAGCTATGTCTCCATAACCCTAAATCTGTATCTCCCCAACCTTAAATCTGTGTCATCCCAATCCTAAATCTATGTCTTCCACATCCTAAATCTGTGTTTCCCCAATCCTAAATCTATGTCTCACAACCCTAAATCTGTGTCTTTTTAGCCCTACATCTGTCTCCCTGCAACCCTCAGTTTGTGTTCCCACACCCCTAAATATGTGCCCCCACAACCCTAAATCTGTGTCTCCCCAACCGTAAATCTAAATCTCCACAATCCTAAATCGGTGTCTCCCCAACCCTAAATCCATGTCTCCCCAACCCTAAATCTGTGTTTCTACAACCCTAAATCTGTGTTCCAACAACCCTAAATCTGTGTCCCCATAACCTTAAATATGTGTCCCCAAGACCCTTAATCAGTGTCCCCATAACCCAAAATCTGTGTCTCCACAACTTTAATTTGTGCCCATAACCCTAAATCTATGTCTCAACAATCCTAAATCTGTGTCACCATAACCCCAAATCTGTGTCCCCACAACCCTAAATCTGTGTCTCACAACCCTAAATCGGTGTCTCCCCAACCCTAAATCTGTGTCTCCATAACCCCAAATCTGTGCCCCCCCCCCCCCCCAATCCTAAATCAGTGTCTCTACAACCATAAATCTGTGTCTCACCAACCCTAAATCTGTGTCTCCATAACCCTAAATCTGTGTCTCCATTAACCCCAAATCTACGTCGCCCCAAACCTAAATCTGTGCCTTTACAACCTAAATCTGTGTCTCCCCAACCCTAAATCTGTGTCTTTACAACCATAAATCTGTGTCTCCCCAATCCTAAATCTGTGTCTCCACAGCCCTAAATCTGTGTCTCCACAACCCTGAATCGGTGTCTCCCCAACCTAAATCTGTGTATCTACACTCCTAAATCTGTGTCCCCACACCCCTAAATCTATGTCCACACAACCCACAATATGTGTCCCCACAACACTAAACCTGTATCCCCACAACCCTAAAATTTGTGTCCCTACAACCCTAAATCTATGTCTTCCCAACCCTAAATCTATATCTCCCTAACCCTCACTCTGTGTATCCCCAACCTTAATTCTCTGTCCCCATAACACTAAATCTATGTCTCCACAACTCTAAATCGGTTTCCTCACAACCTTTAATATGTGTCTCACAACGCTAAATTTGTGTCTCTCAAATCCTAAATATGTGTCTCTACAACCCTAAATCTGTGTCTCCCAATCCTAAATCTCTGTCTTTACAATTCCAGATCTGTTTCTCCCCAATCCTAAATCTGTGTCTCCCCAACCCTAAATCCTCCACAACCCCAAATCTGTGTCGCCCCAAACCTAAAAATGTGTCTTTACAACCCTAAATCAGTCTCCAGAAATCCTAAATCTGTGTCTCTATAACCCTAAATCTGTGTCTCCCACAATCCTAAATCTGTGTCTCTATAACCCTAAATCTGTGTCCTCACAACCCTAAATCTATGTCTCCACAACCCAATATATGTGTCCCCACAACACTAAAACTGTATCCCCACAACCTTAAATCCGTGTTTCCACAACCTTAAATCTGTGACCTCCCCAACCCTAAATCTGTGTAACCATAACCCTAAATCTATGTCTCCCCAACCCTAAATCTATGTCTCCCAACCTAAATTTGTGTTCCCATAACCCTAAATCCGTGTCCCCGTCACCATAAATCTATGTCTCCCCAACCCTAAATCTGTCTTCATAACCCTAAATCTATGTCTCTCTAACCCTAACTTTGTGTATCCCCAACCCTAAATACGTGTCTCACCAATCTTAATTCTGTGTCCCCATAACCCTAAATCTATGTCTCCACAACCTCAAATCTGTGTCTTCCCAACCCTAAATCTGTGTCACCCAAGTCCTAATGTATGTCTCCTCAATACTTAATCTGTCTCCCCAATCCTAAATCTATGTCCCCACACCCTAAATCTGTGCCCTCAACCCTAAATCTGTCTCCACAACCCTACATCTGTATCCCCATGACCCTTAATCTGTCTCGCCACAACCCTACATATGTGTCTCCACAACCCTAAATCTGTCTCGCCACAACCCTACATCTGTGTCCCCACACCCTTAAATCTGTCTCGCCACACCCTACATCTGTGTCCCCACAACCCTAAATCTGTCTCGCCACAACCTTAAATCTGTCTACCCACAACCCTAAACCTGTCTCTGCCACAACTCTATATCTGTCTCACTACAACCCTAAATCTGTGTCTCCACAACCCTACATCTGTGTCCCCACAACCCTACATCTATGTCTCCCCAACCCCAAATATGTCTCCTGAAACCACAAATCTATCTCCCCAACCCTAAATCTGTATCTCCCTAACCTATGTCTACCAGAACCCTTAATCTGTCCCCCCCCAACCCTAAGTCTGTGTTTTCCTCAATCCTAAACATGTGTAGGACTCTTAAAATATCTCTACAGCCTAATGTGTCTTCCTAACCCTTAATCTATGTCTGCCAAACTCTAACTCACCCTAAGTGTGTGTCTCTACAACTATAAATCCGTATCTCCCCAATCCTAAATCTGTGTCTCTACAACCCTAAATCTGTGTCTCCCCAATCCTAAACCTGTGTCTCTACAACCCTAAATCTGTCTCCCCAATCCTAAATCTTTGCCTCCACAACCCTAAATCTGTGTCTCCACAATCCTATGTCTCCACAATCTTAAATCTGTGTCTCCCCAATTCTAAATGTCTCCACAAACCTACATATGTGTCTCCCCAACCCTAAATCTGTGCCACCACAACCCTAAACCTGTGTCTCCACAACCTTAAATCTCTGTCTCCCCAACCCCAAATTTGTCTCCAGAACTCTAAATCTGTTTCCCCAACCCTAAATATATTTCTCCCTAACCCTTAATCTACAGTGCAATCCCCGATAACGACATCGCTCGGGACCGAACAATCATGTCGTTATCCGGGGATGTCGTTATTCAGAATTTTTCAAAATGGCGGCGAAAGGGGGCGTTACGAGTGAGGCTGGTCAATTGGGAAGATGTGGTGGGGCCCTGAAAAGGGCCGGTGTGTTGGGGGTGGGGTTGGTAGAGCCAGCAGATGGGTTTACTAGCTGGTTGTCACGGCCTTGGTACCCTCAGAGATGGAGAAATAATCTCACACGTTGTCATTGGCCGAAAAAGAAGTGTTTTCATTGCTAAGAATACGTCTCAATTTTGTCAATATTGATCAAATTTTCATGTCAAATGTAGTGTTTACGGCTAGACTTATGTCGTTATTGGGAGGTTTCACGTCGCTATTCGGAGGGTTTTTTTTACTAATGATATATAGCACAAAAAAAACGGGACCAGAAATCCATGTCGTTATCGGGGGGATTGTCGTTATTCGGAGATGTCGTTATCGGGGGATTGCACTGTATGTCTACCGAACCCTAAATCTGTCTCGCCAACCCTAAGTCTGTGTCTCCTCAATCCTAAACATGTAGGACTCTTAAAAAATATCTCTACAGTTTAATGTGTCTCGCTAACCTTAATCTATGTCTCCCCAACCCTAAATCTGTGTTTCCCTAACCCTAAATCTGTGTCTCCCCAACCCGAAGTCTGTGTCTCCTCAATCCTAAACATGTGTAGAACGCTACAGCTTTTAAGGTACTTTGATGATTTTTTCTGGCTATATCTTTGACTTTGAAGCTTTGCTTGTTTCATTGCAATTTGCATCATATGCAGAGATCTCATGTTAAATTAAAAGTAAAAACAAAATTGAAAAAACCTAAATGAGTGAAACGAAAGCATACAAGCGCTCAATCTTCTTTCACTTTCAGCTAAAATACTCGAAACAAAAACAAATAATGTAGATATTAAAATAGTATTCAACTGTCAACTTTACAAAAAGATGAAAACCTAACAAACCGTAAGTAATCCACTGTGCAATTTCAAACCAAAGAGGGCTTTCTCATGAGATCAGGTATTAAAATGTGTCTTTACAATGTGATATGTTTTGAGTTTTTTGATTGATTTGATTTACCCACATCTACAACAATGGTGATCTCAGGGTTTTGCAGGATTTTTAATTTTGCCCGGACTACCCTGTAGTAAACAGCCAAGGGATCTTTAACTTAACGATGACACAGTGTTGTGAGCTGCACACAGGACCTCCTTTTTATTGTCCTTCCGATGGGACTAGATGTCGATCCACCTACCTGGACCAGGGGGTAAATATTATTCCAAAAAAACTCGAGAACATTTTAACCGAACCCACTGCCTTTTAGTTGGGGCCGACACCTTGGCTTCTGACTACCGAGTCCCTCCATATTTGAGATGAAGCAGTGAATATGACGTGGGATGGAAATATTTGAAACAAAGGTGAAGGATAATGGGAAACTTGAAGACAATAGATCAAGTCAATGTAGCTGTGTGCCCGAATGAAAGAGCAATCAGGGCATTGAGCCATGCTATACACGATGACAATCGCACTAACGGACACACTAAATACATCCTGCAACAGACCCGTACAATGTTTTGGTCACAAATAAATCCAGCATTAACTAAACTTGTCAGTGTAAAAATTTCATATCTATTAATATATTATCTGTGGAGATTCCTTAAATTTAATGAGCATGTGTCAACAAAACGTTTCAAGACCTGTCATTGTAGCTAAAACCGTAATGTTGTGAGCATGTAATCATGTGACACTGTTTCAAATTCCATGGCTGGCTCAGGTGGGGTTTTTCACTGTTATACTTTTAGGAATGGTACTTCACTCTACTTTACTCACTTGACTCAGGTGTGAATGAGTACCCATATATAGGCAGAGAAAGATCTTGTCAGAGTGTTCGTATGAATCACCTCAAAGGATGTTGTACTGTATGCTAGTATGTTCCCCAGGAAGTTGAAAAGTTGGAATGAAATAGCCTGCTGCTGGGGGATAAATGATGTCCACTCAGTGAGCCTGCACTTGTGTGGGAGATATGGATTGTAAATCCATCTTCAGCCTCCGTCAACCCCCTATCCAGCATTTACTACATACATAAAATGTGTCTTTGGGTGCATTCAAACCAAAAGCTATTAACTGAGCTAAGCCTCAGAGCTAGCTACGAGCTCTGTTGATGAGCGGAAGAGCTCTAGATCTATGTTCACAGCAAAAGCAACTTGCTCACCTTATGTGATATTTGGGAACATATTGATCAAACCTTCATTCACAGGTTAACGTCATAGATGCCATATTATGTCAAATCCTTTGTTCAAGTTCATGGAAGACACAAAATATTGAACTTCACATAACACCGACAAGGGATTTTCGAATTTTGATCATCCAGATTGTGTCTTCAATTGACACAAAGTGAACTACATCGTACTAGAGTATTTCATCTTTAATTCCTGTTGCTAAATGCATATTTCAACTCATCATTTATAGACTTGTGTACACTCGTTATTCATTGGAGTATTGATCTGGTTGGCAACAATTGCATGGAAAAGACTTGGTGACCAGTTTTTGTTAATATCTTCTCTAGTTAACTGACTTTCAGAATCGGGCAAACATTATTATGGGCTAAATATGCCTTGCAATAAATAAGATACAATGTACTGATATGGACAAAATCCTGAGTATACTTTGAAATAAACACTATGAAACAATTGTAGTGATTGACGACAGTGGTAGTAGTTTGAAGACAGCCCCAATAAAGATAAACAAAACAGAGAATCCAACGACTTATAAAATCAATGATTAATATCATCTGTATTAAAAATTATTATGTAACTTTTTATTACATCAAAACTTTAACATACGGGAAGAAAATGATTCTAAGAAACTGTTCAAACACTCACAACCCTACTCTGGGATAAATTTAAAATACATTACCTATTATAATCAAGTGCCATGTAAGTAAAAAACAACACAAATTCAGCTGTTCAGTAAAAAAAAAAACAACAAAAGCAACAGTATCCAACAGTATGACTGAGAGTTACTTGACAGGTAAAGCAGGCTTCAAGCCTCAAATTCCAAAAAATTATTGTATCAATTTGTGCATAAAAACATATTTAAAATAATGAAAATTTATGTGAAAAACAAAAAACATTCTCAAATTCACTCTCAAATTTTGAGTAGGATTAACAGAGGAATAAAATTAAATCCCTCCACATTTTGTGTGAATAGGAAGCATAATAATTAAAGTATATAAACAGATTTAAACATGGGAAGGAAATGAAAGAGCAAAATAGAACAATTCTTCAGCTGTTTTTATACCAAAATATAAATAATCAATCACAGCTTTTCAACCATATATTGGAAAAAAATGAAGATGCATTCAATTTATCATGACTACTTGCAAGATGCTATTTTAACATTATTTCCATGCATTATTGCATAGTAAGAAGTACTAAATATTGATTCATTTGTTTGGGCATATAAAAGTAAAGGCTAAGGTTGCAACTGCTAAATTTTTATAAAAACACTTTATGTGAACACAAATTTGATGACTTCTGAGGTGAGAACGGTAAATGATTGTCTAGTGCAAACAAGTTTTTAAAACCTTTTTACGAATATAATGTTTCCATTCTTGTTCATTGACAAGAATTGCATAGAAAAGACTTGGTGACATAAACACCAGTCTTTTTTTCTTATCTTCTTGTCTCTTGTTAACTGACTTCAGAATTGGACAATCATTTAACAGGCTAAATGTGCCTTGCAACAAATAAGATATTGATATTGACAAAATCCTGAGAATACTTTGAAACAAGCGCTTTGAAATAATTGTACTGATTACAACGGTAGTAGTTTGAAGGTGATTCCCAATAAAGATAAACAAAACAGAGAATCCAATCGACTTATAATATTAACAATTAATATCACCAGTTGACAGTCATTTTTTTAACAAATGGAAAAAACTATTAAAATAAACTGTTTAAATACTCACAACCATTGTCTAGGTAAATTTAAAACACATTTCCGATTATTATCAAATATCATGCAACTAAAAATTCAGCTGTCTAGTAAAATAAATGCAATAAAGCAACAATATCCAACAGTATGACTGAGAGTTACTTGACAGGTCAAGTAGGCTTTAAGCCTCAGATTCATGCATCAAAATTATTGCTTAGGAACAAATGTATATAAACAAAAAAATCATTGTATCAACTTATGCATGTAAACCATCACTATAAATTATATTCTCATTGCCCTAAAATTATGGCAAAAGTCTGATTTATGCCAAAATGAAACATACGTCACTGTGATTTTGATCTATTAGCTACCTATCGATACCAGTAAAGTGCAAATGCGTTAATGAAATATCTGTAAAACTTTAAAAACTGGTTTGAAAATACAAAGGCAAAACCTATGCCATTGTGATTTAAGAGGCATGTAAGGCATGCAAGTGCCACTTTTACTTGCTGTATTTTGGCATAAATCATTTGATTTGATTTTACTCACACCAACAACTAAGGTGATCTCGTGATGAGATTTTGGTAGGATTTTTAATTTCTCCCCAGACTGCCATGCCAGGATCGTTAATGTGCACAGAATGTTGTGACCTGCACATGGGACCTCCTTTATATCGTCTGTCTCTGATGGAACCAGGCGTCGATCCATCTACTGGCCCAAGGGGTAGGTGTTACCATAAAAAACTTAAGAAAAATCTTCAGCCGTCGGAGCTTGAACCCATGACCTTTTGGTTGAGATGCCCGCACCCTACTTGGCACAAGTCATAATAATAAAGTACTTCACTACCACAGCCTTAGCACAAGTCATAAGAAAATACTTACCTGTAGTATCTAGCAGACAAGCACAAGCTTGTCTTTAAAAAGCCTACAATAGTTTAGTATATTATTTAGGCTTTGTTGCATTCAAATTAATGTTTTTCTTCTGACCTATTAAACAGTTGAATAATAAATGTTTTCATTTATCCTGAAAATGCAACACTGTCCTCATTTGTTTTATCTTGTTCTTATAGAGTCTGAATGTAAACTTGCTTGTTTCCCTAGTATTGGTATGCTAATAAATGTACTAGCTTACCACAACCATTGCTTTAATGTTTTGCTCAACTTAAGGCTTTGTCAGCACCAGTCTTTGTCACAAGATGTCAAACAATGATAGTAAAGTGTTTTAATGCCAACGCCTGGACAATCACATGAACATAATCATTCTGTTGGTTAATTTAGTTTTACTAACCCTTCTGATCTCGGCTCCCACCTCCTTTGATCAGGGTTTCAAGAAACAACATGCGTCCGCCTGGTGACATGTCAATTCTTGTCCACCCAGTAACAAGGATTGCCTTTCTCACATCAATACTTTGTTCTGTGTTTCACTGCCAATCCACATGAATGTGATAGGTGTGTTTGGCATCAATCATTTTATTGAGCGATGGTTACATCAGTCAAGCTGTTGGAGCGGGGCAGAATGACACAGGACTGGAAATGACAGTCTTTAGTGTGCCTATTTGAATAAGTATTAACCTACTTCATCTCATCGCTTGTTCATTCTTAAGAGAAATTTATTTCTACACATTTGTTCAAGATATAATTCAATTTTTACATCCTCGATGCAAGAAGAGGGGACTCAGTAGTTCAGAGGCAAGGTGTCGGCCTCTCAACCCAAGGGTCGTAGGGAAAAATTTTCTCAATTTTTTCAGAGGCTAGCCCCCTGGTCCAGGTAGGTGGATCGACATGTAGTCCCATCGAAGACGGATGATAAAAAGAATGTCCCGTGTGCAGATCACAATCTGTGCACGTTGAAGATCCCTTGGCTGTTTAGTTTACAAAGCAGTATGGGTACAACTAAAAATCCAACCAAAAACCCCTGAGCTCACCTTAGCTGTGGATGTGGGTAAATCAAATTTTAAAAACGCAAGAAGAATGCATCTTAAAAGACAATAAAATAGCAATATTTCAGAAGACATTAATTTAACTTTACTTGATTGAGATGTCAGCTACAATGATAATTTATCTCAGTTAATTTACATGTACATGTATATATAACTATCAAAGTGTTTACAAACCACTCCCCTCTTCCCTGACTCTAGTTTTATTTGAAGTTTCACTATTAAAATTAAGTGCAACCTTCCATCATGAGAAATGCTAGTATACCCCAGATACTGCATTGATACTAAAGCATTATCAACACTATCAACAAATTGAAATAGTAGATGTATAGATAGTAATGATATTAATAAGGCAATTTTCAGACCATATAGGAAGATATGAATAATCTCATGTCAGAAACAGGTAAAATATAAAAACATCTTGATAAGGAATGACTTTATACTTCCCATATTTCAGAAAGTGTTGCTTACAGGCCAAGGGAATCTGTCACAAGTTTGGCAGCAACACCATCTTCAATAGCCATGCCTGAAAGTAAAAACCATTTTCTATTTGTAGGTTTAAGGTTTATTTTTAATCCAATTGTTAATGAAATATAAATTTTGTCCATAAAGATCTAAACTGCTTCTATGTTCTATCTTTCTTTCTTTATCAGTTCCCATTCTACCTTTCGGTGTATGCGTTCAGATGCCCGAGATGATCTTTTCTACGATGCCATGTCCTGGCATTTTCTGTTTCCTTCCAAAAATGTTAAATTTCTATTCTTCAATGCCTCTTTTATATCTTATTTCCCCCCTCTCCGAAGTCTGTCTTTTTGGTCTTTTACCTTGGGCTTTAGCACTGTATACTGATTTAGTTATTCTATTCTCATTCATTCTGTTTACAAGCCCAAAGCATCTCAATTGATTTATATCTATCTTAGTTTTTATGCCGTCTGCTTTGGTTTGATCTCTTTATTGTTGTGTTTCTGATTTTGTCTCTTTTAGTTTTCCCTACTACTCTTCTTAGATATTTCATTTCAGCTGCCTGTACTCTACTGCATTCTATACTGTCTAAGGTCCAGGTTTCACTGCCAATCCATAGAGGAGAGTAGGACAATAAACTGTGTTGTATACTGCCATTTTGGTTTTTGTTGACAATTCTTGTTTACCTACAAATGCCTTTCCTAGATGGTTATATATTGCACTTGCCTTTTGGATTCTCTGGCTGATTTCTTCTCTTAGTTTTCCCTCTGAGTTAATCATTACTCCTAGGTAATTGTAGCTGTACACTATACCTGGTACGCTAAGTAGTGATATCCCTCTATAGTTTGAGCAGTCCATAGTTGATCCTTTCTTATGTATTGGTACTACCGTTCCCTTTTTCCAGTCGTCTGGCACCTGTTTGGACTTCAATGCTTGTTGGCATATTGCATGAAGTGGATTGTCTGCCTCTCTCCCTTAGTTTTTAATCATTTCTGGATAAACTTGATCTGCTCCTGAGGCTTTTCCTATTTTCACTTTTCATATAGCTGTTTGAAGTTCTTCCATTGATATATCTACATCTTCAGCTGTCTCCTCGGGATTACTTGTTACTCTTACTAATTGATCTTTACTCCTTGTTTCACATGTTCTGGAGGGATTATGTAATTGTTGAAAATACTTTCTCCAAGCTTCCATGATTCGGCTGTCATCTTTCATTATTTCTCTTTTGTCATTCTTAATTTGTCGCATTGGGCATGCTTTGGTCTTTCTCATGCTCTTCAATGCCCCCAGAACAGCTTTTGATTTCCTTGATATCTTTCTTGAAGTCTTTGTCCAAACTCTTCCCACTGTTCCTGTTTTGCTTTCCTCACTTTCTCTTTGGCGATAGTTCTTTTATTCACGTAATCTATCCTATCCTCTGGTCTCTTTGTTTGCAAGTATTTCTTCCAGGCATCCTTCTTTTCTTTGATCTTAGTTTTGATATTCTGATTCCACCATGCTGTTCTTTTCCCATCTCCTTGAATTTGTTTATTTGGATATCTTTATGAGGAAAAAAGGTGTTGGCTATTTTCATGTTATTCTTTAGGCAAAAATCTATTAGTCTCTCTCCCTTTGGAGAAGTTGTTGTCTCTCCTTCTTTACCTATTACTCCTCCTGATGTTTCTATATTGTTGCCTACTGTAGCATTTAAATCTCCTAAAACCATTAGTTCCTGTTTGTGTTTAAGATTCTCTGCAGCTATTTGTAAATCGTTTTCGAAGATATCTTTTTCTTCTTTAGTGGCGTCTTCGTTTGGTCCATAAGCTATCAATAATCTAATTTCTCTTCCTTTTGGTTTAATATTTACCTCTAATAGCCGTGGGCTTATAAATTTCAAGTTTTCTAGCAGCTTTTTATGCCTTTTATGAACTAAGAGACCTACTCTTGCTTTAGCTCTGTCTTTGACATCTACTCCGAGAAGATTAAAATATTATTTGGTCCTATATTATCTATTCCTTGTCCTTTTTTCTTTGTTTCTGTAATAGCCAAAATGTCTACTTTGAATTTTTCTATTTCTTCAACTAATTCTAACTCTTTTCCATTGATTGCCCTAACATTCCATGTTCCAAAAATCACAGTCCGTGTTCGTCTCCATTTTCGTCGTTGAAAGGTCAAGACGGGTATATTATATTTATTTCTCTGCATCAGTTAGGTTTTGGATAAGCAGGGGATTAGCCCACTGTGCCCTAGGTATATGGTGGGGCTGCCTTGAAGCCCCCTACCAGGCCTTGTTATTTTCTGTCAGGGTTAACTCCCTTAGTCTTTGGTCATTTAAGACCATCCTGCAAGGCAGCAGGTTATTATTTTCTGTCAGGGTTAACTCCCTTAGCCTTTGGTCAGTCAAGACCGACATGCAAGGCAGTATGTTGTTTTCTGTTAGGGTTAACTCCCTTAGTCTTTGGTCAGCCAAGACCGACCTGCAAGGCAGTAGGAGACTCGTGGATGGCAGGATCATCTACTCCCCTGTCCACTGCCCGGAAAAAACCTGTCTACAACACATGGTGTTCCCAATGGGTCACCCATCTAGGTACTAACCACGCCCGACGTCGCTTGACTTCGGTGATCAGATGAGAACCGGTATTTTCAACGTGGTATGGCCGTAGACTACGTTCTATCCCTATCAGAAAATTTGTCAGAAATACATTTAGCTATAAGTAATAAAAAATAAATGAAAACAAACATGAAACTTACCCTTTGATTTAGTAATTACATACATACTTAAGTAGCTTAAATTTCTTCATTATTCTCCTCTATAAGCATTTTTTACTTTTTCAAAAACGAATGTCACCTCTTAAACAGCCGTCCCATCATCATCATCCCAGAAAATGGAAAGAAATGGTCATATATATGCTGAATATATAATGAAAAAATTAACTCAAAAGAAGAAGAAGATGATCCCCTCAGAAGGTCATTTATGGTTATTTCATTCGTAATTTTTTTGTACTGTGTAGCTATCGAACCTTTTCTTTTTAATTCAAATGTGTAACTGAATCTTCTTTGGTACTAGATGGCCGTATGATATAAAAATTAATTTGAAAAACGTAGTCACTAGATTCAAAAGCTCTAGCAGAGATATATATTTTGATAAAAAAAAACATGTGTTTTTTTCTCCCATTCAGCTTGTCTGATGTTTTGAGACAGATTCATTGATTACAATGTTGATTGCTGTTTAGTTTTCCCAAACAGAAAACCACAACCTGCTGTGAAACGATTGTGATAAAACAAAAGACAGTAAAACCTATAAGATATTCTGCTAATGATTACATTAAATATTCTGAAGCAGTTCATAGCATTACGGTCAAACTCACCGAGAGATTTAAAAATTGTTATCTCATTGTGTTTTGCCTCTGCAGTTCCATTGATAACCTCTCCAATTTCAGCAAAGATGCTTGCCTACAAAAATAAATTGACACATTTTTTAAAAACAGAATTGAATTACGATAACTTCAAGATTCTTGCAAGCGGTAAATATTTAACAACAAAAGATATGACATATGATTTTTTTGTTACACAATATTTTGCAAGTGAGGTTAGGTAAAAACAGTCAAAATTTTGACGTAAATTACTCTAACACTGACTGAGAAGATGGCATTGAAAACATGTATAATCCACCAGCTATTGTCGCACGCCACATCTGGGGACATGGTCTATCGACGTGCCCCCTCGTCGATTTTGCCTAGCACTGAGTGATGTAAGTGACGGAGATCAAATGTGCGGGCGACGAGTTTGTAATCACGCACACAAGTATAGGAATAGAGGAATAAAACAAAAAACTGGTCATTATGACATCTGTTTTCACAATAGTTCACATCTAAACCTAAAAATACAATCCTCTTTACATAAGTAACAATGTCAGAGACTGTTGAAAGAGTAAGGGGGCTGCTAGAAGAAGGGCAATCCGTCTGAAGTGTCTTTTTTGTGTTATTTTCTTTAGATTTCTCTGTTCGCATTTTTCTCGAAATGTAGTTTTCCCCCACTAAATTTCTATCTCCTCTGTCAGTTACAGACCGATTTGTATAATATTTGGCACACAGGTTCTTCTTATCAATGTTAATAGAATGACGTCATTTTTTAAATTTCATATCTTGTTAACTTTTTTTAAATATTTCTTTTATAATAAAAATGCCATGCTTGCATATAAATGATATAAGTTATTTTAAAAATTCACTTTAAAAAAACTTTCCAAAAGATCCTAAAAAAAGGACGTCATTCTTTAGATATTGAATGAAAAAAACCCGATCTGCACGCTTTTGAGTTATTTTATTCATAATTAAGTGAGGAGATAAATTTTGAAACTTTTCAATGATATAGGATGATTATATTTTGACAGTTACTCACATATATACTAAAAGCAAAAACCCTAAATCAAAGGCAAAACAATGAACTCCAGGATTCCCCCCACTAAAAGGGTTGAAATAGAGAAGCGCAGCTTGTACTCAATTATTAGATCTATACATAATCGAACATGAGAAACGGTAAATGAGAATACCTGAATTTGGTATCGAAAATTAACGATGCAAACAAATCTCGACTCTCTAAAAATGATGAAACCGATTGTTATACAGCTAAAAAAACCCAGAAAAGATTAAACAAATTTCCTCTAGAACTCGTACTCTGAATAATACATACTTCTTCTGGTGGTTTCATATTCTCATAATCAGCATTGATTTTTGGTAACAGTTACAGGAAATTCATAAAACTAGGCAGGTATGTAACTTTATCGTTGTTGTAGGGGTATAGGTAAATAGAAAGCATTTACAAAGCAGTCACAGTGGCAAATTCAATGTAGGAGAAGAGCACAATTTGTACAGGTGATCACTTATGGGCCCTTAGATGCACCTTCCACAGGGAAACTAAAAGAATGATTTCAAACATTTTTAACAGCCGTGAGCACAAAAAACAACAACATAAAAGTGCTTACACCAGACAGGATGATGTCCCCACTTTCTTTCTTAGCACCGGCTTGGGAGTCAACATACACAACAGCCAATCGCATCAATTCTGCTTCTAATTCAGCCCAGTCAGGTCTTGCTGCACCGACAGCTGAAAAAATGTTTTGTGTAACACCTCTAAATTCTAAAGTCCATGTTTTTCTAGCTATCCAATCGCAAACTTCAAGAATAAAAAGTCTGTCTTCCCTGCTTGCAAATACTCTGTGTCAAATTTGTGGCATAGCAACAGAAAAATTATGGTGAATGTTGTATACTAACAAACAATATAAATTATATGGAGGTATGAAGAAATAATTATTTTCGATCAAAATAAAGCCCATATCAGTTACAATTACAGTAAAAATGCAGGGTCTTCAACAAACAAGAAAGTGATGCCCTTTTGTTACAATTACATTGTATTAAGTTATATTCAGCAAAGTAACAATGCATTCAGCATCAATTAGTTATGTTCTTAACCCGATTTAGTTCATTTATTCTTTGTCTTTGTAAGTGGGAAGTTTGTTGATAGTTTGGGATGAATGTGCTTTAGTCTTTTGGCACTTATTTTTACTGTAAGTACAATGGAGTAGAACATGTTGGCACTGAGAGTATGGCTTGAAGTGAGTGAGGTTTTATTGCTGCTTGGTCCTTTGGAGTCCAAACCATTTAATTTGTAATTAAATCTGTATTTCAAAGAAAAAACACCTGTCTAACATCCATTCTTTTTACTATAAAGCAGGAAGGATGTGCCTTGAGAGACTAAACATGACAACCATTTGTTTTCTTTTAATGCAGCACAGTATTGTATCACCCGGACAGAAAATCACAACTTGCTGCCTAGATGGCAGGTCTTAGCTGACCAAAGGCCAAGGGAGTTAGCTCAGACAGAAAATCACAACCTGCTGCCTAGATGGTGGGTGTTAGCTGACCAAAGGCAAAGGGAGTTAGGCCAGACAGAAAATCACAACCTGCTGCCTAGATGGTGGGTCTTAGCTGACCAAAGGTTAAGGGAGTTTGCCCAGACAGAAAATCAAAACTTGTTGCCTTGCAGGCCAATCATGGCTGACCAAAGGTTAAGGGAGGTAACCGGATAACCCCAACAGAAAATTACAAACAAGGCCTGGTAGGGCGTCTCAAGGTGACAGCCCCACCACCTACCTAGTAAACTATTACCTGCTTGTCAAAAACCAAAAGAGTCAGTAAAACAAAGATATGATACCCGGATTGAACTTAAGAAGACAACCCTGGAAACGAGCACAGACTTTGATTTTTGGAACATGGAATGTTAGGGCAATGAATAGAAAAGAGTTAGAATTAGCTGAAGAACTGGAGAACATTCAAAGTAGATATTTTGGCTTTCACAGAAACAAAGAAAAAGGACAAAGAATAGAAAATGTCATACCAAGACAAACTTAAATCTTCTCAGGATGCCTCCTAAT
Source organism: Doris montereyensis (assembly GCA_037039925.1). Lineage (NCBI taxonomy): Eukaryota > Metazoa > Mollusca > Gastropoda > Nudibranchia > Dorididae > Doris > Doris montereyensis. Next base: position 72,924 of record JAXRKP010000281.1, read on the forward strand.
GCATAATAGGTATGAAAAGCTATTAGAAAATTGGAAATTCATAAGCCTGCGGCTATAAGAGGTAAACATTAAACCAAATGGAAGAAAAACTAAATTATCAATAGCTTATGGACCAAACAAAGATGCCACCAAAGCAATAAAAAGCTTCCAAACAATTTACGAACAGCTGTAGAGAATTTCAAACCCAAACAGAAACTAATGGTTTTAGAAGATTTAAACACTAGAGTAGGCAACAATGTGTAAACACCTGGCTGAGTAATAGGTATAATGGAAAGACAACAACCTCTCCAAATGGAGAGAGACTAATGCCTAAACAAAAACATGAAAATTGCAAATAATTGTTTTCCACACAAAGATATGAGAAGTGATAAGTCAATCGTAGATTACATAATAGTTAGCATTTCCTTTTCTTACAGTACAATGGATCCAAGAGGTAACAGAGAAGCTGAAATGTGTAGTAATCATCACCTAGTGATTGAAAAAAGGAGATTCCTGATTGAGTACAACAAACAGAAAAGGATTTTAAAAAAAAGCTAGTAGCTACCAAACTCAAAAACATAGAAGAACTTACTAAATAAACCAGAAGTAAAGCAGATATACACCAATCTAGGATAAAAGATTTAGCAGTGGAAGGCAAATCAGTCTGAATGATAGCAGAATAGAACTTAGAAGAAAAAATGGCAACTGTATAAAGAAACACTCCTCAGTTGTGTTGAAGAGGTCTGAGGAAGGAAACAAATTAAAAGACATAGGAAAAGAACAGCATAGTGGAGTGAGAATGTCAAAACTAAGACCAAAGAAAAAGACAGAAGACTGGAAGAAATAAATATAACGCTGGTGAATAGGATAGATTACACGAGTTTGTTTGTTTTTGTTTGATTTGATTTATCCACATCCACAACAAAGGTGATCTCAGGGTTTTGGTAGGATTTTTTATAAATTTTGACCAGACTGCCCTGTGAACAGCCAAGGGATCTTTAACGTGCACAGAGTGTTGTGATCTGCACACAGGACTGTCTTTTTATCATCCGTCTCTGATGGGATTAGGTGTTGATCCACCTACCTGGACCAGGGGGTAGAGCTTGTTCGAAAAAACTTGAGAAAATTTTTCAACTATCAGCAGGGCTCGAACCCACTACCTTTTGGTTGAGAGGTCATGTCCAGTTAGACAAATTAAGAACACCAAAGAAGAAATACTGAAGGAAGACAGCAAAATCATGAAAACATGTAGAAAGTATTTTCAGCAATTACATAATCCCTCCAGAACATATTTTATGAAACAAGGAATACATGTCAATTAGTAACAATAATAAGTAACCCAGATGAGATAATTGAAGATGTAGATATTTCAATGGAAGAAATGCAAATAGCTATCCTAAAAGTTAAACTAGGAAAGGTCCCAGGAGCAGATCATTTTTATCCAGAAATTATTAAAAACCAAGGAGAGAGGCAAATAAACTACTGCATGCAATACGTCAACAAGCATGGAAGTTAAAATAGGTGCAAGATGACTGGAAATAGGGAACGATGGAACCAATACACAAAAAAGGATCAACTATGGAATGCTCAAACTATACAGGAATATCACTAGTAAGTGTACCAGAAAAAGTTTATGCCAGGATATTAGAAATGAGACTGAGGAGTTGAGAATAAAACATCTGAGTAGATTTAGACCAGGAAAAAGTGTACAAAACCCCATATATACAATTTGACAAATAACAGAAAAATCTCTGAAAGAGACACTGTCTTGCACCTCTGTTTTATTCTTAGAAAAGGCATTTGACATTGTGAGGAGGGATGAACTGAGAATCTTTAAAAGAACAACATCTTACATGAAGAGCTAAATTTAATACAAAATATTAAAAGTTTCTTTTACAAAAAAAACTATGTGCAGTGAGAGTAGCTGGAAACTTATCTAAAGAATTTGATTTAGATATAAGAGTTAGACAGGGTTGTATCTTAAACTCTCTTTTTTTTTATCACAACTATGGAGTAGGTTGCAAAGGAATCCTCAAAATTGAAGAAAATGAATGTTAGGTATATGGAAACTCAACCAGTAAATCTTTCAATGCTTTAA
>JAXRKP010000281.1:80000-265000 GCA_037039925.1 Doris montereyensis
CTCCAAGCTGCAAAATCCGTATTTGTGTCAGTGTTGGAATACTCAACATACCAGTACGGAAAACAGGTTGCAAACCTTGAGACATAATGGTTTTAGACAGGTAAAACACCTAGCAGTAGCAGCAGCATTCTTCATAGAAGGCGACTTTCTTTTTTAAATCGTATGTGAAGTGCAAATTGAAAACAAAATACATTACCATACAGTTTTCTGCCTTGATAAAGCATTACTTTCACTAAAAAAGTAACCAGAATGATAATGAAACCTTGTAGTTACCTTTGTTGCTACTACTGAAGCTGCAACTGTTCTTTTGGCTGTAATGATGTCTCCATCAAGGATCTAAAAAAATAAAGTGTAATAGTAGAAAATATTGCCAATTTAACTTACATGCATACAAATACTTTTGTGTCATAACTGAGCATATTCTCATATAATGCTCATAAAAAAATGTAACTTTAGAAAGTAATAGTAATGCATTTTCAATTTTCATAAAAAGTCTCAAGAAGACATAGCATTTAACAATAATTTATAACCTTCTTTATAGTTAAGAAAAACGTTTGTCAAGCAGTCAGCAGGAGGGCTGTTGATGTTAAAGACCAAAAATTCGATTATCACCCTCTTTTTGTGGGTATTTCCATAAATGAGTGCTCTTTTGTCAGTCGACCACCTAGATTGTACCAGAATCCAATCACCACTAATCCTTGATTGTAACCAAACTGTTTATATACCTTTTGCCATCTCCCCATTTATCTCTTACTGACAATACAATGAGTTCTTGAAAGATCTGTGTCCTTATCTTCATATTGACAAAATATTACAACACCATAAAAGCACTTATAAATAGAGAGATTGAGACCCGAGAATTGGTAGGGAAGGGGTACAGATAGCTAAGTTTTTAGTCGATGGAAGTCAAATTTATAATACAAACAATTGCACCTATTGTACTAGGCAAGAGAAGCAATAGCAGTAATGCTCACCGCTTTAGGCATGCCATTGTTTGAGTTGAAGACTACAATGAGAGCATTGTGAGTGGGCATGTCCTTATTCTGTGGATAGAACGTTAGCAGCTTGGTTGTCAGGATGTCATGATGCTCACTGAATACTGGCATGCATGCCATCACTCTGAAAAATATTTGATAGATATATTTTTTAGTATGTAAATAAGATCCTCTTGCAATAGACATCCATTTCTCATGAAGATGTTTTCTTCTTTTTTCACATTTATTCACCAAATAGATATTTCTGCGTGCATAAATTATTAACATATAATATGTGTGAATCACTTAATTACAAAAACATTTGTTAATTTAAATGGCTATTCTTATGGGAACTTTTCTTCCTATCAATTTTTTTATAAATCACAAATAATTATATTGATGTCCTTTTTTCATTACATTTAAAAAAACAATTACCAGTCTTTCTACACAGCATTGATTTTGGTTGGTTTTATTATTTTATTATAATGTATAAATATACATTCATGTACATACCCATACACACATGTACACTCATAAATACATACATACACATGTATATGGTATACATACATAACATACATTACAATACATACATTCATATAAAAATACATACACATATATGATACATACATACATACACACATATATTCGAAGTTGTACAGTCGGTAAGCCTGCATTTACGCAGGGATGTATGATCTATTTATAAACCCACCGTTATCTTTTCTCTTTATAAATATACTGTTACAAGTACAAATTCATGGATAGGGGACCACTGAAAAAAATGTCCTATTTGGGTGACCAGGGATATGTCCTTTAAAGATGGCTACATGTGAATAATATTCTATAAATTAATCCTTCATACAAAACAATTAAGATCAGTTTCAGAAAAAAATCCAAAACAAAACACATAGAAAACTATCTGGTTCCAAAAACGGTATACTTGTAAACTATGTATTATGTCCCCAATTATTGTATTATCATTTGAACCACAACATAAAACCAAAGGCAAAATATACCTTCAATCTGAACAAAGGAAATTACATGTTATAACCAACTCTGAGAAGTATTATATCATGAGCTATATTAAAAAAAAGGCTTCAAAACAGATCCAGGTGATTACAGACCAGTGAGCTTGACCTGCATTGCATGTAAGATTTTGAAGAGCTTTATAAGAGGTAGTAGTAGCTCTCTTTCTTCTAGGCCTGCTGCCCCTTCTGGGGCATGGGCCATCCACAAGTGCCCTCCATTTTTCACGGTCCTGAGATACATTTTCTAGCTCTTGCCACAAGCCATACATTATCTTCTTTTCTTCTGCCTCCAGGTCCCATCGTCATGTGTTAGGTGGTCTTCCTCCCCTTCTTTTCCCCTGCAGATTCCATGTCAGAGCTTGCCCAATGGTGTTTTTTACTTCAAGCTTTTTTAGTGCCCTCTTCTCTTTTTTAAAATGTCTTCTTCGACCGAAAATTGGGAGCTTCCTTTTCAAAGGTCTGGTTGCTGATGGTGTCAGGTCAGTGGTAGTAACTCACTTTACTGAAAATGAGTTGTATACGTGTACATGTACTAAAAAATGTAGTGGGCAGGGTGAGGGGGGTTCAGGGTCAGGGAGGATGATAGTGTGCACTCCACTGTAGGCTTTCTTCCCTCATGTTACACCACTAGATCTGGGAGAACTCACATAGTCAGGCAGATTGTGTGATTTTTTATGGAATAGGGCTGTCGGAAGGACCTAAACTTGCCTCCGATGGGGGGGGGGGGGCAGGTTGGGAGTGAGGTGGCAGGTTGATCAGGAGGGATTCAGGGATAATGATGGTGTGGTCCTTACCTAGACCTAGCCTTTGTTCAATTCTTGTACAATAATGAGGCTTAGATCTAGATCTAACCTTTGATGAAGATTCTAGTCTTGAAAACCAATAACAAAAAGTGGAATTTTCTTTTCTTATCCAGGAAAAATAATATCTCAATCTAGATCTAGATGTAGAATCTCCAGATTAGATCTTATTTCAAATGCAGAAGAAAAAAAAGAAAGAAATTACCCTTGCTTTTTAGGAACAGTGACAACACTCCTGACTGGCTGTTCAATGCCAGACTCCTTGCCTCGAGAAAAAAGTTGCTAATCCATCGCTAACTGCCTCAGTCAAAGTTTTATAGTTCAATATTTCATTAATCTGCTCTGCAGAAATAATGGGCAAATCTTTGACCTCCATGATGAATAAAGTCTGAGTAGAAAAGGGGCTTTCACGGGAGAATATAATACCCACTGTGGGTCTATTATTTTAATTTTTAGATCTAGAATCTGCAGGTGACTGTTCAACAAAGAAAGTTTTCACTTTCACTAGACTCTATGTTGCGGTTTTTTTTTTCGCTTTAGATTAGAGTGAATGTAAACAAATGAAACTTGGCTCAAGTAGAGCTCAACGTATTCTCAACCAATGCCCCGACTTTCATGTACATCGCTTATCTTATCTGTACGTTGTATTTTCAAAGCCGCGCATAGATTTAGATCTTTATTGTTGAAGTATGCTATCAAGCTATGTCACCGCATTCACGGCATACAACGAAGATGGTCATTGCACTTGTCGCCGAAGACCCGTGCAGGCCTAGATCGACTCGATTTATATAAAGTTATATTCTAGTTCTATATCTAAACTAGATTTCTAGATTTGGGATTTTACCTATGTTAAGTCTCATTTAAACAATAGATCTAGATCTCTCAAAACAAATCCAGGAAAATAAGACAGAGAGAAAGGAGAGTGGCATTGGGGAGAGATGGGGGAGGTGAGAGAGAGAGAGAGAGAGAGAGAGAGAAAGAGAGACAGAGAAAGTAAATGAGATTAAGAAATAAAAGAGAGAGAGAGAGAGAGAGAGAGAGAGAGAGAGAGAGAGAGAGATTATGTAACAAGTGAGTCAATTTGGCATTCGGCCTGTCTTTCATGACAAAATGATACACTGTAATGGGAAAATAATAATTATAATATTGTAGTAATAATAATGATAAAAACAATAATAATATGTAATTTAAAATATTTGCATGATGAATGAATGTGCATTGTTCTTATTGGGTAGGCCTACTGTATGTTCAACCAGTTTTAAAACTCCATGATTGTACTACATTAAGGTGCATGGGACATTTAACGATCAAATGACTTGTCTAGCCACTGACCCGACATGATATTAGATAGATTTATATGAAATTAATGTCCGTTAAAGGTCTCTATTCACTCAAACGACAGGTACCGGTACCAATTGTTCAATGAACAGTCGATTTACTAGGTGAACATTGACACTGGAACAATTTGTCGCAATCACTAAAGCATATATAATTACCTCCCTCCTCTCTTCTCCTAAATCACACATTATTTGGGCGTGGCCAGGGGAAAAAAACAAATGTGTGGGGTCTTCAATTCGCATGCATACTTCTTCAATGTAACACAATGCATTGTATATAATATGTAGTTTGAAAATTTTCATTCAAAATGTGAGTGAAAATGTGTGAGACACGATATTAAGTTGACGCAGCAAGCAGTCACGACTGTGTTGCGTCATCACCACAAATTTTGCCGCTATCAGCGCGAATAAACATTGGTAAATGTACTAAATTTATTGCTTTAAGTTAAAGCTAGCGGGATAGAGCGGTATCCGCGCGAGAGCCGCTCTAGGTATGGCCACCCTAACAGAAACATCATTAATATTAATATGTTTTATATAGTCCCGTTCACGCTCAATCACGCTCTTAGTTAGTATGGCCGCACCTAGAAATCTCAGTATATGTAGTTCAGGCCGCACCTTTTGACAGTCTCGCGATGTGCATGCCTTGGCTAGCGTTAGCAAGCGACTTGCCTAGAGCTTAGCTACGAAACGGTGTGCTCGCCAAATGCAAGCAAGCAGCTTGCCTACGGAACATAACTCAGGTCAAAGCCGCTTTCCGACCGGTTGGTATGGTGCGCTCTCTGCGGAACGAGGTTTGCAATGCTTAAGCTCAGCCCTCATGTAGGCTAACCTATGCATTGTGGGCGATTCCATTGTTTTGGAATCGAATTTATACTCAATATTTCCAATAATTAAGGGTTCGGATACTTACCTTTTGGAATCGAGAAAACTCTTTGGATTTTATCGAGTTTTGGTTCTCTATGAGATGCTTGCTTGTATGAGATGTGCTACATGTATTTCTCTTCTTCTTTTCTTCTTTGTTTGTTTTTCTTGTTTTTGTTTTCTTTTCTTTGAGTTGTTTTAAGTGTCGTTTTGTCGCCCAACCGATTCATACAATTTAAATGAGCTAAAGAAAAATAAAGTAAAGAAAGAAAGTGATAACAGTTGACCGAAGTTCGATTCCAGCTTCTTGAAATCAAACAAATGGATTCGTCCATTCAACATGGAACCGAATTTTGAGACTATATTCTAATATCGAGTACTTGCCCTCCTACTATCATTCAGCCGGGTAGCCAGTTTGTCAGCAAAATATTCAAGATGGCCGGGCGTTAGATGCGGACATCCAACAAGTTCACGTGTATAGATCTAGATCTACCTTAGATCTATCTACATATCATTTATCTAGGTCGAGATCTCATAATAATATCTTGAGCAAGATATTGCCATTCTGCTTTTTATTTTGAATGTGAGCATTTCTCATAGTGTTATCATGTCTGACAGGTTTTGATCATCTAGATTATGATATTGATATAGATCTAGATCAAGATCTAGTAGATATAACTCAGATATACTTAGAGAAATATGAATTAGGAACTGGAATATCGAGCTCTAGATAAGACCAAGATCAGATCTCTGACTTGCAGTTTATCGCCGATCTGACTGAAAAAAACACTGCGATCACACTCTCACTCTCTCTCTCGCCGACTCAGGCCAACTGACATGATGAAGCTAGCCTACCTTGATACTGAGTGATTCCCTCTCCTCTCACTTCTTACTGATCACAAGCTCATGTAACCGAGTCTGAGAATAATTTTACTGACATGACCGTTGGACACTTTCGCCATTACATTTTAATATTAGATTTTCATAGTTTATCCTGAGGAGGGGGGGGGGATGTTCTGCATTAAAAGAAACAATATTCCCATGTGAATGTATTTATAGCCTACTCCTTGTGTCTGCCTTCTTCAAAATAGCTGATCAAGCAATTTTTCCTCCTTACTGGTACTGTTTCTCGTTTTATCCTCTTCTTGAGGAAAGTGTGGGGGGTTCCAGGGGACTTGAAAACAAACAACAAAAAGCCCTGTTCTTGTGTTTCCAAATCGTCTTCCAAAGTTAGCCGTCTCTCTATTATTACTCCTGCTTTAGCACTGCCGTGTATTTCCCACTTTTGTGCCTATGGTCAGCGGTGCTAAAGTGGGAGTCATAATAGGAAGACAACTTGAAGCCGCAGTCGTCTCCTTATTTTTACTCCCACTTTTAGCACCGCCGCAGTGTATTTTCAACTACATTTACTATGGTCAGCAGTGCTAAAATGGGAGTAATAATAGGTTGACGACTGGAGAAATATATGAGAGTCAGAGGCCCTTCATAACACGTTGCACATTGCTCTAGTGATCGAGGAGCACGAGAGTGAAAGAGGGCTATTGGGACCATGCCCAGTATCTTCTAGAAATCTAGATGGAAGGCACCAGCTATCGTACACTAAGACCTGCTGAAAGCATTGCGTCCATTTAGATCTAGATGAATCGGTTCTTCCAATCTGATTGTTGAAAGAGGTGTTACTGGCGGCCGGTTTGAACAACGGGAAGCAGTTAGCAGGGGCTGTCTAACGTGCTGTCGGTTTTGCTGGGTTCAAGAAGAGCCCTTTATTTAGGGCGTGTTACCGTTGACCCAAGAAGCGCACCGTGGGAAGCCAGACCTGCCCAAGTTTTACTAACTCCCCGTAATTGTTATGAAAAAGTGATGCTGATTACGGAACTACGAAACCACAAGACAAATTACAAATTTTTGAGAGCACGAGTCTAGGTTTTTGGGCTGTAAAATTATCGGTTCCACACGGGAGGTTTAGAAATCTAGTTTTTTGTAGTATAACGATGGTGGTTCTACGCCCAGCTATGCATACTATTTTCTTTGCAGTAATACTAAAGCGCAATTCAACAAAGAGAGAGAAAATAATACTTATATCGCAGATTCAAGTAGAGTTAAAAATTTCTCAGCTACCACTCCCATCCCGTTTTGCAAGTATTTCTTCCAGGCATCCTTCTTATCCTTAATCTTAGTCTTGACATTCTCATTCCAGTTCCACCATGCTGTTCTTTTCCTATCTCCTTTAATTTGTTTCCTACCACAGACCTCTTCAGTACAACTTAGGAGTGTTTCTTTGTACATCAGGCACTTTTCTTCTATTGTGCTATCCTTCAGATCCATCTGTCTTTCACTGATAAATCTTTTTATCCTAGATTGGTATACCTGTTTTACTACTGGTATATTTAGTTACTCTATTTTGAGTTAAGTAACTTTCTTCTCTTTTCTTTTCTGTTTGTTTTCCAGTCAGTAATCTCATTTTGGCAATCATTAAGTGATGATCACTAAATATTTCTGCTCCTCTGTTTACTCTTGCATCCAATGTACTGTAAAAAAGGGAGCTGCTAACTATTATGTAGTCTATCATTGACTTTTCACACAGGGGTTGGCTGTTTTCATGTTATTCTTTAGGCAAAAATCTATGTCTCTTTCCATTTGGAGAAGTTGTTGTCTCTCCTTTATCTGACGTTTCTACATTGTTGCCTACTCTAGCATTTAAATCTCTTAAAAGCATTAGTTTCTGTTTGGGTTTAAGATTCTCTGCAGCTATTTGTAAATCGTTTTCAAGATATCTTTTTCTTCTTTAGCTGCGTCTTCGTTTGGTCCATAAGCTATTATTTTAATAATTTAATTTCTCTTGCTTTTGGTTTAATATTTACCTCTCATGGCCGTGAGCTTATAAATTTCCAGCTTTCTAGTAGCTTTTCATGTCTTTTATGCACTAGGAGGCCTACCTGCTCTAGCTCTATCTTTGACATCTAATCCTGAGAAGATTACAATATGATTCGGTCCTAAATTTTCCATTCCTTGTCTTTTTTTCTTTGTTTCTGTAATGGCCAAAATATTTACTTTGAATTTTTTCATTTCTTTGAATAATTCTAACTCTTTTCCATTTATTGCCCTAATGTTCCATGTTCCAAAAATCACAGTCGTATTCATTTCAAGTTCGTCTTCGAAAGATTAAGCCGGTTATATTATATTTATTTTTCTCTGAATCTGTGTGTTTTTGGATAAGTAGGGGATTAGCCCACTGTACCTAGGTGATGGGGCTGCCACCTTGAGGCCCCCTACCAGGTCTTGTTATTTTCTGTCAGGGTTAACTCCCTTAGCCTTCGGTCAATCAAGACCTAGCCTTTGCAAGGCAACAGGAGACTCGTGGAGGGCGGGATCATCTACTCCCCGTACAAATGCCTACCTGTCCACTGCCCGACTTCAAATGCACTTTTCATAAAACATTATTTTTGGCAATGATTTATAGTCTTCTTTTTTAATATAATCTGATTGCCCCCAATTTCGGTATATAGCATAATAATCAATTATTAAAAAATACAAAATTTCTCTTAGTAGCGACTTTTGATATCGATTCAAATTTTTGCAATAACAAAAAATTAATGATGAAATTTGCCTAAAATAGAAAAATTGTAGAGATTTATATATTTTCATAACATTAGATTAACATTCATTAAATGTATCAAAATTCCCTATTGATAGATATTGGACCAAATAATGTGTGTGCAAAGGTACAACCAAATCTGTTAAAAACTGAAAAAGACTATTTGAATTGAAGTTCACCAAATTGTGGTGATGAAAATCCATGAGCGTTTCCATGGCAACCTTATGATAAGCAAATGTTTTTCCCAATTTATTTTTTTCAGTTAATTTAGACACTAAGTTCAGTGACCGTGGATAGAATTATGTTTTAAAAAGTGTTCCACATGTGATTATGATTATGTTTTAACATATTTTTTAACCAATCCACAAATTTTTTATTCGAAGATTGTTTTCCTGGAGAAACTCTTTTGTGAAAATACATTTTTGTAAACCTTTATTGCTTAATTGAACAATAACAGTCTTACACAATGAACCAGTACCCAGCTGGCTTAGTGCCCATGGTTATGCCACAACAGTATATGGTTGTTCCTGGAGCTGCAATGCAGCTCCCCCAGGAATGCCAACTCATCCACATGCTCATGCTGCACATGCCCATGCTGCAGGAGCCCTTCAGCCAACTTCCGTCCTTCATCACCATCAAATGGCTGCTCAAGCTGCAGCTTCTCATGCCGCTGGGGCACCAGTCATTACGTCTCCAGTGGTTACATCAGTAGGTGCCATTCAGACCCTACCAGTTGGAGCTCAAGGTATGGTCAGTATGGCTGGTTTGCCCCTCCGCATATGGCGGGTATTGGTGCTCCAGTAGCAGCAGCGATGACACCTGGTTCAGTTCCAGGATTACACCAAGCGATCACAGGGGCCATTCCAACGCCTTTCGCAACACAAGCGCACCTAGCATCAGCTGCCTCGCCCTTGGCATCAGCAAATCTTTTGCAACAGCAACACCTCCAACAGCCTGCCCAACATCCTTCGCCACAACTATCTCATCTTCAACATTTTCAACAGACATCCGCTGCCCAACAGTCACTAGCCGCAGATTATCTTCGGAAGAAGGATGAGATTAGATCGTGAGTTGTCTATATTTGTATGGATTTTCAATTTACTTTCTTTTTCGGGTAGACATACTTTTTCCTGAAAATATTCACAATAATGTGAGGGGAGATAGAAAAAAATCTTCAAAGATTGTTAAAAGCAAAGGAAACAGCAAAACTTCTATTATATGACAGTTATTTTTATATCACTGCTACAATAAGTCTTTGATGCATTCTGACATACCTGTAGAATTGTTAATGGTCATGGTTTGATTTCTTCCATATATATATTTTGTTTGTACTGTAGTCAAGAAGAAGACAATTAAAGAAAACAGAACAAAATTAATACTCGATGTAATAACATCAAAAATTAAGAAATGTATTAACAATGAATTTTATGATATTATGGTACAAAGAAGAAAAAAATGAGAAAACGTATATATATATATATATGTAGGTTCAAGTAAATAAATTCAAATGAGACCAAGACAAACTTGATGACGAGTAAAATCAACAGGAAAAGAAGAGAGACAAAGAACAGAATTAATACTACATTGAGATCTAATAACTAACACAATATAATAATGATGATATTTTTAAGAAACGGACAAAATATAGGTTCAAAGACGATAAAAACAAGGACAAAGAAGACAGTGCCTGAGTACCACAAAAATAAAGAAGAAGATTAAGAGTAAGAAGGAGAATATATTTATCACCAATGACAATTTATAAACGTAGAATCTGGATATTATAAGAATCTAATGATCATAATGAAGAGAAAAAGGATAGACAAATAAATATATAATAACAAAATTAATGCTATATATCTAATAACATTTTAAAACATAATAATAAAAAGAAATATTAATAATAATATGCCACAAAGATGATTTTTATTTGATTTACCCACATCCACAGCTAAGGTGATCTCATGGTTTTTGGTAGAATTTTGATTTGTAAACAACCAAGGGAACTTTAACATGCACAGTGTTGTGATCTGTACATGGGACTAGGAATCAATCCACCTACCTGGACCAGTTTATTCAAAAAAATATTAGGACAATTTTTCAACCGTTCGCAGGGCTCGAACCTATTACCTTTTGGTTGAGAGGCTGATACCTTGCCTCTGGATTACTGAGTCCCTGCTAGAAAGAAGAAGAAAACATAGAGGATGGAATAACCATATTATATTCAATTATAATCAATTCTGGATACCTGATGCCCTCTTGCCATCATCTTGGTAAATTTATGAGAGAAATATGGATAAACGCTCTACACAAGTCAGCACAGTCTACATTGTACTAAGACAAATAATTTCTATCTACAAAAGAGTAGTAAATCATGTTTCTTGTGAGGCAATTTGTTAAATTTGAGGCGCTGATAACGCCAAAAAAAATCCATCATTTTTGCTTTCTTTCTTTCTTTATCAGCTCCCAGTCTACCTTTCGGTGTATGGGTTTAGATACCCGAAACAATTTTTCTACCAGCTGCCCTGTCCTGACATTTTCTGTTTCCTTCCGTGAAAGCTAAATTTCTTTGCTTTAGTGCCTCTTTTATATCTTCTCCGAGGTCTGCCTTTTGGTCTTTTACCTTGAGTTTTAGAATTCTCTGTAGATTTATTTCTATCTTATCTTAGTTTTTATGCCATCTGCTATGTTTTGATCTCTTATTGTTGTGTTTCTGATTTTGTCTCTTTTAGTTTTCCATATTACTCTTCTGAGATATTTCATTTCAGCTGCTTGTACTCTACTGTATTCCCTACGGTGTACGGTCCAGGTTTCACTTCCATAGAGGAGAGTAGGACAATAGACTGTATTGTATACACTACAATTTCGGTTTTTGTTGACAATTCTTATCTTTAAATGCCTTTCCAAGATGATTATAAATATTGTTATTGCCTTTTAGATTCTCTGGCTGATTCTTTCAGTGTTCCCTCTGAGTTAATCATTACTTCTAGATAATTAGCTTGGAACTTGTTCTAGCTTCTCTCTGCTAAGTTGATTTTGTGTTTCAGTTTCTCTAATTACTGGTATTGTTTTGTTTTCTTTCATTCTTCTTTCATTTAGTTCCGAATAGAGCTAAATTGTCAGCTAATGAAATCATTTTATTTGTTGAAATGTACTCCGTTTGAATTCTCTCTTCAAGAGTTGGTCAATTGTTGTTACAGGCTATAAAGATATTAATTTTGCGCCAGAAGGTTCTTACAAGAAAGATGATGTCCAACGTATGATGAAATGGAGGATTATTCAAAAGGTTTTCAGCAGACATTGAAGAGCAACTGCTTTTATTAACTGCCACCAACATACATTGCGCTTCTTTAATATAAAGATAAAAAACATATGTGTCTATTTTAAATAAAAATCATGGGTTTTTTAAAACAACTTCTAATTTCAACAAAAGAAGAGGACGTATGTAGTTCATTTTGCTTAGACTGGTTCTTGCATCAATTGTGAACATCCCAATATGAAGAAAACATAGGTTGGATGAAAGCAAAATGACTTACAGTAATTTTTATTAATAACTTATCAAAGCAAGAACTTTTGGCACCGACTCATATAATCCTGCCGATGAAAGTGAACTTATAATATTAAAATTAAAGAACATACACCCTTGTTTGCTTCTTCAGTTCAAGTCGTGGACAGCGATGGCAAACTGATCCTGAGCTGAATGTTGAGGAACTCAATCTAGATGAGTCAGTGGTAAGCCCTTGATCATTTCAATTCAGACCTCAATCTTGTCATTGACCCTGATGGGTGAGTTAGTTTCTTATTTATATGAAATTAAAAAAAAAATTTTAAGGTGTTTTCAGGTGGCCATTTGTTTGGACCTGATTATATCAGATCCAACTTCTTTGTTTTTTCTATTGTAACCTTTCAATAATGCCATTTGAATGTTCATCATTTTCTAACTTCTGTGTTTTTTATCAGAAAATTAATCAAATCATATATATATCCCCCCCCCCCCCCCACTAGCAATGGTGGTGCTGTTTTGAATGACCCATCTGGATTTTGCTTCACATGGGCGGTGCTAGAGCCACATATGGAGTTTGCAGAGGAAAGGTACTAAGTTATTATGAAAATGGTTTGTGGTAAATCACTTTTTTTTTAAGGGATACATGGTTAATCATTTACGGTAATAAATCTTTTAGATTTTCTCTCATTTTAGATTATTAAATGTTTTGCTTCTATGAGAATGTTTTCTTCTAAATGTAGTTAATTTTTTTCTTCTGAAATATTTCTTTATAACATGTTTTATCAACAGAAGCAGGGATAAAAATTATGAAAAATTGCTTCTTCTGGCATATCTTCGGACTTCATGCACGGAAACACATAATAAATAACTACATTTTACCATGAGCTACAATTTCCTCACTGAATTGACATTACTTACAGTAGAAAATTTCTGATTAAAAAATCAAAGCCTTCTTTATTTATATTTTCTTACTGATTTTCAAGGGTTTTTAATTTGTTCATACTTTCGTGTGGAAATAGGCCTTGTTGCTTGACATTGCATGGGGCAAGATCTGTTCCATATTGCCTCTCTGCAGTTGAATGTATTTATTATGGTATTTGAGGCTTTGTTTTTGGATAGTCGGCTGAGTTCTTTATTCATGAATGTTATATTTTACGTTGTTTCTTAACATGTTTACGTTTGAGGTTCTTGCAATTTTTCTTAATGCTCTACATTTAGATCGGTGAGTCTCTCTTTAAGTGGGTTTGATCTAACCCCATGGGTTTGATGAGTCAGTCTCAGGGGTTCAGCGGAGGTCAAGAGGCCACTCTGCGTGTGTGTGTGTGTCCATTCTCTTCACCAACAAGGTTCAGAAGCACTGGCCTGTATCTAAATTGGGGACCGATAAGATTGATCTATTTGACAAACGTAAAGTAAAATAAAGTTACCTAAAATCTAGATGATTTAGATCTAGATTTCTAGACCGGACATCTTGTTTCTATATTTCTTTTGATGACATGACACACATTTTGGTCTTAGATGTTTTCTTTTTTAATTTCCAGTTATTAGATATATACACAATCAGCAGTAGCACTGCAGACTACTGAAAAAACCCAGAATGAAATAGAATGTAGATTTAGAATCTCCGTTCGTCAAAATTATGAGCATTGACAGCAATGCTCTAGACTCAAGAATTAAATTTATATAATTGGATCTAGTCAGTTACAAGTTATGAGATCTCTATGTAGAAGAAGAAATAAAACAACTTATTCTGAGTAGTTTGAAAATCCATCTTTACTTCACGTTGCCTAAAACTATCAATAAACTTTCTTTCTTTCTTTATCAGTTCCCATTCTACCTTTCGGTGTATGTGTTCAGATACCGAGATGATCTTTCTCAGGATGCCCAGGCATTTTCTGTTTCCTTCCAAAAATGCTAAATTTGTATGCTTCAATGCCTCTCTTTTATATCTTCTTCCCACTTTCTCTGAGGTCTGCCTTTTGGTCTTTTACCTTGGGCTTTAGCACTGTATACTGATTTAGCTATTCTATTGTCATTTGTTTTGTTTACATGCCCAAAACAACTCAATTGATTTGTTTCTATCTTAGTTTTTATGCCATCTGCTTTGGTTTGATCTCTTATTGTTGTATTTCTGATTTTGTCTCTTTTCGTTTTCCCTACATCTCTTCTTAGATATTTCATTTCAGCTGCCTGTACTCTACTGTATTCTCTACTGTCTAAGGTCAGGTTTCGCTACCATCGAGGAGAGTAGGACAATAAACTGTATTGCATACTGCCATTTTGGTTTTGTTGACAATTCTTGCTTACCTACAAACGACTTTCCTAGATGGTTATATATTGCACTTGCCTTTTTGATTCCTTGGCTCATTTCTTTTCTTAGTTTTCCCTCTGAGTTAATCATTACTCCTAGATAATTGTAGCTGTGAACCTGTTCTAAATTATCTCTGCCCAATTTAAGTTTTTGTGTTTTAGCTTACTTAGGATACAACCCTGTCTTACTCCTATATCAACATCAAATTCTGCAGATATGTTTCAGCTACTCTCACTGCACATGTTTGTTTATTGTAAAAAAATTTTTTAATGGCTTCTATTAAATTTTGCTCTACATTGTGTTCTTTTAAGGAATGCCATAGTTCATCCCTCCTCACAGTGTCAAATGCCTTTGCTAAGTCAATAAAACACAGGTGCAAGTCAATGTTTCTCTCAAGGAATTTTTGTATTATTTGTTTAATTGTAAATATGTGGTCTTGTACACTTCCTCCTGGTCTAAATCACTCTGATGCTCTTCAATCTGATCCTCTACTCTTTTCCTTAATCTCATTTCCACTGTCCTGGCATATACTTTTCCTGGAACACTGTGTAGTGATATCCCTCTATAGTTTGAGCATTCCATAGTTGATCCTTTCTTATGTATTGGTACTACCGTTTCCTTTTTCCAGTAGTCTGGCACCTGTTTGGCCTTCCATGCTTGTTGGCATATTGCATGTAGTAGTTTGTCTGCCTCTCTCCCTTGATTATTAATCATTTTTGGATAAACTTCATCTCTGCTCCTGGGGCGTTTTCTTATTTCACTTTTCTTATAGGTGTTTGGATTTCTTCCATTGATATATCTACATCTTCAGCTGTCTCCTCTGGATTACTTGTTACTCTTACTAATTGATCTTTACTTCTTGTTTCATACATTCTGGAGGGATTATGTAAAATGCTTTCTCCATGTTTCCATGATTTGGCTGTCTTTCATTATTTCTCCTTTGACATTCTTAATTTGTCGTATTGGGCATGCTTTGGTCTTTCTCATGCTCTTTATTGTCCCCCAGAACAGCTTTTGATTTCCTTGATAACTTTCTTGTATTCTTTGTCCAAACTCTTCCCATTGTTCCTGTTTTGCTTAACTTCCTCTTTGGCGATAGTTCTTTTATTCACGTAATCTATCCTATCCTCTGGTCTCTTTGTTTGCAAGTATGTCTTCCAGGCATCTTTCGTTTCTTTAATTTTAGTCTTGACATTCTCATTCCACCATGGTGTTCTTTTCCTATCTCCTTTAATTTATTTCCTACCACAGACCTCTTCAGTACAACTGAGGAGTGTTTCTTTATACATCTGCAACTTTTGTTCTATTGTGCTATCCTTCAGAACCATTTGTCTTTCACTGATAAATCTTTTTATCCTAGATTGATGTTTTACTACTGGTTTATTTAGTTCCTCTATTTTGAGTTTAGTAGCTTTCTTCTCTTTTCTTTTCTGTTTGTTTTCTTCCGTCAGTAATCTCATGCAGGGTGTCCGGAAAGTCAGAAATATGTCTGATTTTTCATACTCAGGTCGGAAATGATGTCTTAGGTAGGAAATTAGGCTCAGGTAGTAAAAACAGGGTTCCCATGCATTATGGAAATCCTTGAAAACGAAAAAAAATGTTTCTCGGTCGAGAACATATAAGGGGAAATGATATATGAGGACCAACATGAGAGAAAATCAGGAAAATCGAAGTAGACATGAACAATTATCGGCACCACGAAATGGGAAAATACGAATAAGGTTGTGGACGATGAATCATCATTT
Source organism: Doris montereyensis (assembly GCA_037039925.1). NCBI lineage: Eukaryota > Metazoa > Mollusca > Gastropoda > Nudibranchia > Dorididae > Doris > Doris montereyensis. The sequence goes on from JAXRKP010000281.1 coordinate 96,157, forward strand.
TGTCATCCATTTCCTGTCATGCATGCTTTGCTGTTTGGCGATTCTTTCTTGTTGAAATTAAACGATTCCGATATCTTCTTTAAGATTATAAAGTTTGCCTGGGGAATTAGTATCGGATTTTGACAAAAAGAGTGGGTAGGGCGGTTGCCAATATAATGGAGATTTTCACTAGGGGAGGGGAATCTAGATCTAGTTTAAAGTTTTTGCTCCTGAGAAGAGAAAAAGAGACTGGGGGTAGCTAAAAGTAGAGCAGAAGAGGATTTATAATTGGCAGAGTTCAAGTTAGAGAAAAAGTCTTCCAAACCTCATTTTCTTCTCGTTAGACTGAGTAAGTATTTGTGCGTTAGGCTATGACATTGTCACTCTTGTGTTTGATTTATTTTTCGAAAGGAGATATTAAAAAAAAAGCTTTTCTCATTTTTGCACTGTTTACATGGTTTGTGAAATGATAGGAGTAAATCTATCACTACTATAAGCTATCAGAATATTTTTTCTGTAGAAAAATGCTGAAATATTATTAATTCAAAGTGAAACATTAAATAAATGTGTGATCACTTTTCATTTCATTGAGATGCACTAGAAAGTCATTCCTTTATGATTTGAATTGACAATTTATAATAATGCATTGAAATTCGAAATATTTACGGTGTTCTTCGTTTCTCGCGTCGGGAGAGTATTTCATTTCCTAGGTAGGATTTTTTCTGTTGATGTGGGAAATTTTCAGTTGACTTTTGGTGGACACCCTGATTGATACATCTACATCTTCATCTGTCTCCTCTGGATTACTTGTTACTCTCTTACTAGTTGATCTTTACTCCTTGTTTCATACGTTCTGGAGGAATTATGTAATTGGTGAAAATGCTTTCTCCATGTTTTCATGATTTCGCTGTCTTCTTTCATTATTCCTCCTTATTCACACCTGTCTTCATTTTCACACCTGTCTTCATTTACTCTTTTATATTTGTGGATATCTTTATGAGGAAAAAAGGTGTTGGCTATTTTCATGTTATTCTTTAGGCAAAGATCTGTTAGTATCTCTCCATTAGGATAAGTTGTTTTCTCTCCTTCTTTACCTATTTTCCTCTGCGTTTCTACATTGTTGCCTACTCTAGCATTTAAATCTCCTAAAAGCATTAGCTTCTGTTTGTGTTTAAGATTCTCTGCAGCTATTTGTAAATCGTTTTTCGAAGATATCTTTTTCTTCTTTAGTTGTGTCTTCACTTGGTCCATAAGCTATTAATAATTTACTCGTCCTTTTGGTTTAATATTTCTCTAATAGCCGTGGGCGTTTAAATTTCCAACTTTCTAGAACCTTTCTAGGCCTACTCCTGCTCTAGCTCTATCTTTGACATCTACTCCTGAGAAGATTAAAATATGATTTGGTCCTACATTTTCTATTCCTTGTCCTTTTTTCTTTGTTTCTGTGATGGCCAAAATATCTACTTTAAATTTTTCCATTTCTTCCACTAATTAATCAATAAACTACTATTTGAAATTAAAGTCGCTACCCCAAAACCCAGCAGCATACGTAAAACATATTTGAAGCTTACCTGTCTGAGATATTTGAGGCAAACAAAAATTACGAGGACATGATAATAACTTTCCAATCCCCCGCTATAGACCAAAACCAATATGAATTTTGATTTTTCATTATAATCCAAATTCCCAAGACAAAACGAGTCCGTTTGGTTTCCAATGGGAATTCTTTGTTCAGGTGGCTCAAAAAGAGGGTGAAAGCGGCAACTGCTGCCATTTATTATCCAGATCATGCTGAATCCTCGAAGAATGTGCTGCTAAAAGATAATACTTCGATATTTAATGCTCAATTGCATGCCATTCTTTTGGCTTTGAATGATATAAAAAAACCTGTAAAGGAGTTATCAGAGTTTTGTATTTTGGACAGATAGTCTGTCTGCCCTTCAAAGATGTCAGCCGTAATGGTCTACACAATTCTGCAGCAATTCTGCCCTGCAGAATTAACGATTTTAACCAATTACTATATTAACACTACTTGGCAGGAGGAATGGGACCAAAAAAAGTTAATAACAAGCTTCATGAAGTGATCACAGAAATAACAGAAAGACCGAATTTAAGAGGAAGCAATAGGAAAGAAGAGAGTATGTTATGTCACCTCCATATTGGTAACAAGTGGCTCACACAAGGTTTCCTGTCGACCCATGATGACCAGCCTGCTCCTGTGAGATGGCCTTTTTGCTATTAAACATATTTTAATAGAGTGCTCTGATCTGGCTGATGTACAATTGAAATGTTACTCTGAAAGAAACATCTACAAACTCTTTCGAGAGATTGATCCAAAGATCATTTTTCATATTTTTGATAGAAATAAGAATGTACCTGCAAATTTAGAATACTAAATATGAACACATTTTTAACACATTGACTATATTTTAATTATACTTACAAATATTTACGAACGTTTTTGATTTTTTTAAAGTACTTCATGTTCTATAGTCATGATGAATATTAGCCAGTTACAAACCCTGATAGCACCACCACAACGACAGGGTTACTTCAAAGAAAGAAAGAAACAAATTCAAAAATGGACGCTTAAGGAGAATCCTCAGGATAAAGTACTCAGGTTTTCAATGAAGAAATAAAGGAAAGATCTCATCAAAAGCCAATGATGGAAGATATGGGACAGAGAAGATAGATTTGACACACCTAAGGAAGAGAGACAGCAGCATGGCAAGACAGGTACATCAGTGGAATCCACAAGGATCAAGAAAGAGGGATGGGCCATGAGCAACACGGAGAAGGAATGACATCAAGTTTTGAGTTTAGGTTTTTGCTTTTAGTATGTACATGAGTAACTATCAAAATACAGTCATCCTATATCATTGAAAAGTTTGTAGCGTCCTTGGTTGCCATAGAAACGGCCGCCATCTTGCATTTTGACTCAATTTTCAAAATCTATCTCCTCCCTTAGTTATGAATAAAATCACTCAAAACTTGTGCAGATCGACTTTTCCATTCAATATCTAAAGAGTGAGGTCGGATTTTTTTTGGATATTTTGGATAGTTTGTTTTTTTTATGAATTTTTGAGAATACTATATTTCTTGAATGTACAAAAACGGCGTTTTTATTACCAAAAAAAACTAATTCTCAAAAAGTTTACAATATATATATATATATAAACGCCGTCATTCTATTAAGATTGACAAGAGGAACCTGTGTGCCAAATATAATACAAATCATTCGTAAATGGTGGAGGAGATAGAATTTTAGTGTGGAAAAACTAGATTTCGAGAAAATGCGAGTAAAAAGATCAAAAGAAAATAACACAAAACAAACGCTTCGGACAGGTTTCCCTTGTAGCAGCCCCCTTACTCTTTTGACAGTCTCTGGTATTGTTATGTAAATAGGATTATAAATCTAGGTTTAGATGTGCACTGTTGTGAAAACAGACGTCGAAATGACCAGTTATTTGTTTTCTTCCTCTATATCCTATGCTTGTGCGTGTGTTGATATACACACTGACGCGCAACACCTCTTATATCACACAGCGAGGGGAGATGCGTTGATAACCATCGCCAAACAAGGTCAAATATCGTGTGCTGCCACATTTGGTGATTAACCGCCAATATACAGGTTTTTACTGCCATTTTCTCAGTCCGTGTTGGGGTAATTTACGTCAAAATTTTGACCGTTTTTACCTACCCCCTTGCCTACAAAATGTTTTGTTAAAAAAATAATTATTTGCCATATGGTCATTTTTCTACCATGAACGTAGATAAATGATCGTTCTATCCGAATGTTCAAAGAACAGAAAATCAACGTTTTGGTCCAAAACTGGTCAGTCTAGGTGCCGCCACACACACCCCCCCCCCCCCTAATGAATGTAAATGGCTGTAGGTGGGTGTTTGAAGTTTAGGGTTACTGATTTACTTGTTGAGATAAGCTCTGTTGTAAGACATAAGAATAGAAGTGAAATGATGAATGTGACAGACTGATCCAGTGAGTTAAATAGTTATTTTGCTTCCACCAGGTCTTCTTTGAATTGCATATCACTGAACATTTGCCGACGGATTTTGGAAGTGATCACCAAGAAACAAATCCACACATTGTCCGTGTTGGATGGTCTATTGACAGTTCTTCATTTCAACTTGGTAAGGAAAATTTAGGCCTGTGAAATCATCATGGCTCTTGTGAAATATCTTTGGCTCTTGAATTCTGCTTCATGCAAAAAATGCTTATGTTGAAATAGAAAACCAACCCAGGACATTTTTTTGTCACATTTGGACAAATGTATAAAAAGCTGTCAAAAATTGATCAAATACCTGCTTTTCCTTTGAATTTGTTGTTGTTTTTTTTTAATGTGAAAGTGATGCTTTTGGCCGTCTTCTCCTAATTTTGTTCTTCTTTAAATGACAATAAAAATTTTCTCTACACAGGAGAGGAGCCTTGGTCATTTGGATATGGTGGTACTGGGAAGTTTTCTACCAACAACCGCTTTTCTGACTATGCTGTACGCTTTGAACAAGGAGATGTTATAGGAGCTATGCTGGATCTTGACTCACGCCCAGCAACCATGTCCTACATGAAAAATGGAACCTGGTATGGGGTGGCTGCTCCACTCCATGGATTTCCTGTGGGCAGCAAGGAGATGGCCCTTTTCCCTCATGTTCTGTCCAAGAATTGCAGGTATAGTAAACTTGATCTTTCAAAATGTTATACTTTGCAGCTGATTTAGATCATGCAATTTCAGTGGCACATTGCTTTATATGTAAGGGAAGTTTTCCAGTTTCTTTTTCACCTCCTTTTGAACAAAAACATTTTGTTTTCAGGGGATGTGGGTATGACATTTTAGACTTATTCTATAACAATAGCTTTTCTGTACTCCTCTTACAAAAGTTTCACTTAAGTCTATATATATATATATATATATATATATATATATATATATATATATATATATATATATATATATATATATATATATATATATATATATATAACATACATTATATGTCTAAACAGAGAGCTTGTAGAAAACTGATACTTCATAATAACTTTATCACATCGCATTAACAACAAAATCTTTCTCTGCAAGAGTAAAAAAAGAAGGATATTTAAGAATTGTATTCGGGATACTGCAATCATATGATATGGAATCTTCCAATTAGATATATATACATGTGACACTCACTCTACACTTTCAGGAATTGGGAGTTTTTTTTGTATGTTTTACGTTTTGTTTTTGCATTTGAACTGAATTTGTCCAATACACATTTGTCACCTTTATGAACCATGTATCATTCTGATCATTATCTTAACAGCATGATTGCTCCTCTTTTTTTTTTGGGAATCATTTTTCTCCACAGAGGAAACGGTTCTTGCCTTATTTTCATGTGTTTTTGCCAAATATATGCTCATTTAAAGTTTACCTTTTGTGTAAATTATTTGAAAACATGTGTTTATATTGCCAATCCCATCATAACGACTTTTTTTTACATCTTCATTTTTTAGATGATAGTACAGTTTTTAGCGAGCTCCAGTTACCTCTATCAAATATCTACCTCCTTCCAACACATGCACACACTCACATTCTTATTCCTTATTTAGATCAGGATTTATGATCCTTTGCATTTTAAAATCAATATAATTTATTTTGTGATTGTATATATATTTCTTAACTAAATTTTTGCCTTGATAGGGTGAAGAGAGAGGGGGAGGGCATTGGAATAATAGAGAATTATCATTTTGGTGGCGCAAATTCTTATTTTTAAACACAATTCATTAAGAAGCACTGAGTGTGTTTATTTCATTACCATAACCATATAAGTCATTTACATTTGGCTTTGCTTTTAAAAGTTGGCTTTACTATGAAACTTAATGTTTCTGTTTTATTCTTTGTATGGAATTGATTATGGTATACATTATATGCTTGTGATGTTCATTGGATGGTCTTAAGCAATTTCAATGCCAAAGGAACAATTATTTATGTATCAAACCTCTATACCACGAACTTACAGAATATTTGTGCATTACCATAATATTCATCCTGGAGAATCATTAGCCATATCATTTGTATAAAATTATCTAGATAACGGCAAATCCACTAATCAATTAGTATTTAGATATAAGAAAAAATATTGTATGGTCTAACAAAATATATTACAAAGGAGTTTGCTTAATATTCAAGGGTAGTTTGACATCACACTTGAAATTAAAGATTCTCCTAACTGAAGTTTCAATCAAAATAACTTCATATTTATTCTTTAAATTTATCTGCTCCCAATCACTCTAACACAATTCAAGCACACACTCCTTTATAATAATTTCTCTTAGGCAAAGATGCTATCTTATCAGAAGTAAAAAGAAGTTTTTAACTAACATGTCTTCTTTCTTTTACATTTATTTACTTACTTATATATTTTTTTAAAATTATTGAACATTGCAAAGTTATTGTTATAATTAATTTCTGCATCTTGGAAAAAGAAGCTTCCGGAGCAGCTTTTATATGTCCTTATATTGTTGTCAGTCACAGAGAATGTTTTGTTTTAGAAACAAAAAAAGCCATGTCTTGCTCTCTTAGATACTTTGTTAAGTTGGTCATCATATGCAAACAGTCATTCAATGAACGTTTTGTCTTAGTCATTATAAGTGGCTCTTTTGCAATGTTATATGTGTTCTTTAATTTGAACAAGAACGTTTTTATTTATCACTGAGGAATTGGTCATCTCCGCTAGAATTATGTCTTTTAAGCAAATAACTTCACCAAATAAAAGTTTGATGTCATGTGTTATGGTTTTCATGTTGTAGACATTGTTGTTTTAAAATTTATTTTGATGATCTACAAGTACCCTTGATGCAATTTTCACTCATTCTGTAGCATTCTTATGCAAATGAATTTCCCAGGACTCAATATTTTGTTGTTGTTTTTCTTTTTCAATATGAAAAAATTTACAATCTCCATCAGTTGATCTCTTCCAAAAGCAGAAAGTAAAATGTAATAGAAAATGTTGGTTATCTAGAATCCTGTATTTCTAGTTTCATGCTGCTTGGGTTTTTTCTCTTCTAAACAGTCTCACTTCCATCATCTTGTCAGGGCTTGCATTAAGTCATTCAAGGGTGTTTTAGTTTGATTTTAGTCATTTAAACATATATGCTTTCATTTCTTATGTCATTTTTAAATTACATCATAGACATGAGAAAAGTAGAATTGGGTTGGGTTTTTTTTTTCAGCTTTAACTTATATATCTGTATGTGGAAATTTTCCAAAAGTAATTATTAGCCTAACTACTATTATGGAATAATATTGTGCAGTGGGGAAATTCAGTTTCATTTTGACATTTCAAAAGGTATACACACCATGAGTAAAAAATGAAATTGGAAATGCCGATGTTAGGGCCAAAAGTACTCTGTTCACATTTGCCTTTTTTCTCATTCTTTCTATTACAACACCCATCTGTTGTGGCGTTCATTCACATTGTCAAAAGGTTGTAAAAAAGTAATCTTGTAGAAGATATAAGCTACACCATATTCACTTCATTAATGCAGATTCTTTTAAATTACATTAATTACAGCCCCCTCCCCAACTCTTTAGAATAAAACATATTCATCTGCTTTCCACCTTCAAAACCTAGCTCTCCATAAGTTCACGTTATTACTGTTACATTATATCAAGTCTCACACATCCAACATGGTATTACATTTAACAGCAGGGAAGGCTCATAATAGTTGCCACTGTTGTGACACAGTTAAAGTTAAATTTAGCTTTGTACTATGCGGTCTGGCTTAGGCTATAGGCATTTGAGATCAAACCATTGGTTAGGATAGTGTGACATCACGCCTAACTACTCAACACACAGATTACGAAGTATCATGTTTTTTGCCTGTATCAAAGATTACTTTTGTCTTCATTAGATTCAGCTTTAATAGTAGCACTGTCCTTTTTCATTTTCACTCATCCTGTACTACTAATAGAAATAATACTTTACATGATGGCTAAGGATATTTTGTATTCTTTCGTCGACTGGGTCAGGTACAAATAATGGATCATGACCGTATAAATAAATTTGCTCTGACTGCTGCCACTGTTCCTATTGTAAACAAGGACATCATTTATTGTCATGGCCTAAAACAAAAGTCAAAATTCAAGACTGTCATCACTTGTTATACTGAGCTCATGCTTTCTTTATGTCCCAAGTTTTCATTTCAATTGCAACTATTGTGTATGATCTCTAAACAACGTCTTATGTCTAATTCTATTTCAAGTTAATGTCTTTGTCAGATTGGTGTGGTCCCCCCCCCCCCCCAGATCTTTTCATGGTGACGGATTTAATTTTCATGAATTTATTGAGGGTGTATGCTGTTTACATGTACAGTATTAACCAATGCATGGACTTGTTACTACTGTACTGATGCTATGGTTTATTTAATTAAAACATATTCTGTAGGTAAAAATCCATTAGTCTCTCTCCATTTGGAAAAGTTGTGTCTCTCCCTCTTTAAATGTGACTTCACCTGATGTTTCTGCTTTGTTGCCTATGCTTGGATTTGAGGTTCTCTGCTCCTTTTGTTCATTGGTGACGTCTTCGTTTGGGCCATAAGCTATCAATAATTCAATGTCTCTACCTTTCGGCTTAATGTTTACTTTTATTAGCCCACTAAATTTCCAACTTTCTAGGAGCTTTTCATGCATTTTATGCATTAGGTAGTCTATTCCTTCTCTAGTTCTATATTTTACATTTTTTACATCTGCTCCTGAGAAGATTAAAGTATGATTTAGTCCTACATTTTCTATTCCTTGTCCTTTTTTCTTTTTTCTTCTGTGATAGCCAAAATATCTGCTCAGAAATTTTCAAATTCTATAGCTGATTCAAACTCTTTTCCATTTATTGCCATAGCGTTCCATGTTCCAAAAATCAAAGTCCTTGTTGTTTCCAGGGTCGCTTTTGAAAGATCCCTTTATATGTGATTCTCTGAATCTTTTAGTTTTGGGCTAGCAGGTGATTAATCCATTGTACCCTCAACCAGGCCTTGGGTGTGATTTTCTGTCGAAATTAACTCTCTGAGCCTTTTGTCAGCCAAGACCCGCTTGCAAGGCAGCAGGTTGTGATTTTCAGTCGGTGTTGACTCTCCTAGCCTTTGGTCAGCCAAGAGCCGCCTATAAGGCAGGAGGAGACTCATGGAGAGCGAGGCCACCTACTCCTTGTATAGCTGCAGGTGCCTGCCCATTGTCTGGTACTTCTACTTCTAGTTATTACAACAATATAACTAGAATATTAACTCTTAAAGCCCTGAACAACACTGTCAGCGTTCAGCAGCCATTCACGTTTTGACTGAACAAGGCTGTCAGCATTACTCTAGTATTATTTCGTTTGCCTCAAGTATGTTTTATAATCAAAGGGAAATCACTCTACTTATTCACATGCCCCATGAAAGTGAAAACAACTGAAAAATCTTTAATTTTCTTTGCCTTTTTTTTTGGTGTTTTTTCTTCAATCCTGTAAATCAGACGATATTTGTTTACAACTATGGCTTCTGCCAGTTCGTCTAGTGCACCTTTCCAAGGCCGTGCTCGACGATTGACAGCACAACAAGCCTTAGACCTCTACTGTTGATGAAGGTTCTGATTTAGACGATGAACTGAGTGAATCTGATGATAATTTGTTTGAGTTTGATGGTGATTGACCTATGGAAGACAGTGACGATTCTGATAGATCTAGTGATCCCAGTAGTGCAAAAACCTATTTTCATTAGTTTATTGATGTTGATTTGAAATTGCATTTAATTCCTGTTATTTTGATGTATGATTTGTCTTTCTATCTCTATTCTGAAGCTTGTTATAAATATTTTAAAATAAGTCATCTGCACACATCCTAGACCCAAAAAAAAAAATTCCAGGAAAATGAAGAAATAATTCCGGCTTTTAAGAGTTAACTCTGTCCACCTGGAATTTAAAGGCCAGTTTCACCGGAATTCTCTTTTTGAGCGGGCTGGATTTCTACCCAAGTGTCTAAAACTGTGACCATAAATATTATGGCCAAATGAAAACATTCTGTTTGCAAATGGTTGAGTAACTTGAGAAAGATAGGGCACATTTATTTTTGCAACCATAATATTTCAAAAATAGTGGTCGAGTAAAGAGCATTCTATTTTCTTCTTAGAATTGAGAAACAGTCCACAAAATCTCTTAATTTTTTAGTAACTTATTACAGTAGTGACTGCCTAAATGCCCACAATCTCAGTGAAACAAATTTTTCTATATAAATTGTCCCTCTAAATGCCTGTTTCAAAACCAAGATTTTTGCCTCAACGGCAACAGCGGGTAGTATTTTCTCCAAATTATCACAAAATACGTCTTCATAACTGTACAGAACAGCCTTTGTTCCATGGGATCACTGGGCAATTAGAATTGAAGTCTTTCAGACTAAAGCCCAAGGTAAAAGACCAAAAGGCAGACCTTGGAGAAAGTTGGAAGAAGATATAAAAAGAGGCATTGAAGCAAAAAAATTAACTGGGCATCCTGGAGAAAGATCATCTCGGGCATCTGAACACATACACCGAAAGGTAGAATGGGAACTGATAAAGAAAGAATGAACAGTAAGGCTGTGGAATGGACTCATTTTACCCTAGTACAGTAAGGCTGTGGAAAGGACTCATTTTATCCTAGTACTAATACGAAGGAGCCACAGTGGAGTGAAGTCAAAGGCGAAATATGACAATAAGTGACAACTCCATTAATAAAGACAGAACAAAGACATGACGTTTCGGGCATAACCCTTCGTCAGACAACAAACGAGAAATATCTAGAATCTAGGTCTAAGTAATACCTCCGGCATCACACAATGTGATGTCAGAAGAAAAACAAAAAGGAGAAAGAAAGAAAGAAAAAGGCAGTGATGATAAGAAACGTAGCAGAGGGGGGGTGTGAAGAATAAGAGTGGAAGGTTCAGATCTAGAATGAAATAAAAATATGAAAATAAGTAGGTAATAAAAGGTGAGAAGGAGATAGAGAGAATGAGAGAAATAGAGAGAGAGAGAAAAAGAAAGAAAAAAGGCAGGGAAGAAAGGGAGAGAGAGACGTGTGAGTATGGGAAACAAGAACGAAAAAATAGGATAAATGTAAGACTAGATCTATATCTCACTGGGTCTAGAAAGAAGAAATGATATAGAATGAATGAAAGGAAGTATCAATCAAGGCAAAATTTTACACTGAAGGTGCGAAATGTATATAAATTACAAATTTATCGATGCAATAAGGAAAGAGAGTAAACAACTTATCTGAAATTTCAAAAAATGCCAGTTAGGACTAGCTGATGTCACTTATTGTCATATTTCGCCTTTGTAGTAGGGAATAGCAAAGATAAAAAAAAAAACATATAGATTTAAATGAGGTCTTAGCAATATTCAACTGCAGGATTTTAGAGTACCAATAAGACACAACTTTACTTGAATAGTTTTCTCAAATTGGTTTTAATTATATTTCATTAACCTTAAACTTTGATTTTAGAAGAGTAATTTCTATCCAAAATTCATATCTCAGGGAAACCAATAAGAAGAATTTGCAGTTTTTATTAGTTAACAAGATAAGTACAAGAACACTATGATGAAAATAACTTAATTACATGATAAATGATCATAATATATGTGTGTGTGTGAATGGCAGAATGTGTGCATATATGGCAGAGTTGTTAAAGGCATTGCACTGTGACACAGAGGTACTGTGTTTGAGCCCCACTTCAGGCATTTTGTTTTTTTCCTTGGGCAAGAAAATTTACCCAATTTGCTTACTTGGACAACATGGGTGACTCCTGTTACATGGAATGTAAGCCCGATAATAGTTTATTTTCCTTTCTCTAAAGAAATTTTTAAAATTTTATATAATATATATTTTCAGTGACATTTTGTCCCACTTTGCTATGAGTCTCTATCTTGCAGTGATATTAGCAATAAAGAGATAATCCTTTGTTCGTCTTCTTAACATTGTCACAGTGTTGCAAGCACTGACATGAGGGTGCTGGTTCTCTACTTAAATAAGTGAGATCAATTTATACATCTTTGTATCATATCATGCCGTTTTCGTCCAAAACATGAATGAAAATGTTCCCCCTCAAATCAACAAAATAAATGTTTCCTTTTCACCACTTATTTTATGTCAGACTGTTTAGGATGTCCCTTTCGTTCTAGATAAGCAGTGTAAAGCTCACTTATTTGATGGTGTACATTTTGCTCTTCGGGAATGCCATTTACAAGAAACAAAATTTTGAGAAAACAGATAATCTGAGGAATATTTAAAGGAGAGTATCAAGTAACTAATGTGTTTTTATTGCAAAATACTTACACACAGTTAAAATAGAGTTTTCAAAATAGCACATGAAATGTTCAGAACTTGTACGGGCACAAGTATGCATAACAAACTTTTGACAGTTGTGACAAGGATTGAGGACAGGTTATCTACTCCTAGTTACTTTTTATTCGGAAGGTAGTTTGTTTTGTTGATGTTGGATTCTTTTTGTTTTCAATGATTAGATATACGTTCCCGGGTGTAGAGTAGCAAATAATGTTAACTGGAAAATCTTCATTCAAATATTTCTGATACTGAATTTCCTAGAAATAGGTACTAAAAGTTTGTTCTTAATCAAGGTTAAAAATAATTGTATTTATCAGTTTCAAGTGCTTGCCATCTGTCTTGTCTTCAGTCTGAAAGTAAGCCTTTCAGAATTGCTGTTGATCACATTTTCAGCTGTAGGACAAGATATTATTTATTTTTAAAGGAACCCATTATTGTTGCATCTCATTTGAGTAGCATCTTCTTCTTTAACTTTCAAAATTACTTTATAAAAACTGACATGCCCGATTACTGAGGACGAGTACCTACTACTGTCAGTGCATATGATTTTGAATTTATTTTGCTTTTTTATAATTTCATATTATGGTTAGATCCAACAATTAAGATCGACATTCATATTTGCCCACTAAAATAGGTTATTCCATAATATTCTGTTCATACCATGGCCTGATTCATCGGTCTTCATTATCTACCATGGCCTGATTCATCAGGCTTCATTAGCAACCTCTAATTATAAATTCCTTCATGATATCATGCTATAGATCTCTTTCTACCTTTAGTTAGTTTTATGTTGAAAAGGCATCTATTTGAGGCGCTGTTCGTGTCTCTTTCTCTCTGCTCTTCTTTTATTAAATGTGTTTGAATTCTGTGAGTGTGTGTGATGTGAGTGTGGATTGGGAAAGGGGTTCTTTTTATTTTGTTTTATTGATTATTTTTTCTTTTCTTTTTTTCAATATTAAAATTGTCAAGATCTCTTATCATTTGTGTAAAACCCTTCCTTTGAAATAGTATTATGTTTTGGGAATATATGATATTGTCTTGTAAACAATTTTTCTTTTACATTTTATGCTTTCTCTTCAGAGCATGAGTTGGTTCAGCCTTATAACGTTCAAATCATTTAACATGAAGACAATGCAAATGTTTGATGTTTCCTGTTACTCTTGCATAGAGATCAGTTACAGAAATTCTATTTCTTGCCGTCTTTAATTTTCTCTACTCATGTCCTGGAGTGGGGTTTTTTTGTGTTGTTTTTTGTTGTTGTTTTTTTTTGGGTTTCTTAGGGGTGTTTCTTTTCTTTATTTTGGGTGGAGGGCATATTATTTTTATTTTCTATGATAGCGAAAATCCGTCATTACAGACAGAAATATGTGTGTATTTAATGTTATCCTCTTCTTTTCCTTTCTTCGTCATCATGTTATTTTTACCCATATGCCCTATGGGAATTTCTGTATTATACATATTAATATGTATACATTACTGTTCTATCATTTGTTAACTTTTTACCCAACAATTTGATGTCTAAAGACCGGATACTTTGCATGCTTATGTGTATTGCTTTAAAATGTGCAAATTATTTTGTAGCACTAAGACCAAACAGCACAAATTTTCATTTCTTTGTCTGTTAACTGACATTTGTAGATTGTTTACCTTTTTTGTTGTCTACTGTTTTTCCTACATTCTAGTGATGCGGGACACACATTAAAATAAACCCTTTTTTCTAATAACATACCAGCTGAACGAATCCCTCTCTGCCTGGATGAGGCGGACGAAAGCACTGAACTGAGATGTCTTGGGTGCGATCTGCTTTTGCCTATTTCTTCTCCATTTACCTTTTGCTTGTGTAACCTTGCCGTGTGCTTCTTTTCTTACTCTTCCACTGCCGCGTAGATTCAAGGTGAACTTTGGTCAGCAAGAGTCTTGGTTTCCTCCTCCCTTAGGATTCCGCTACATTGGTCAGCTCCAAATGGTTGAGAGGGTGAGGCATGCCTCCGCCTGCCCGCAAGGAAGATTGTGAGGTAAATGAAATTAAAACGTGTTCAACATATGAAAATTATGTTGGCACCAAGGAAAAACAGGTCAGGTAAAATATGTGCTATGCTGGCACCGTCGTCTGCAACAAAGTACAAAACTCTTGCATATGCTTACAAGAGATTGTTTTCAAACATTGGTAGTAATGAAAGACACCTTTACAATGTTCTCAGGGTATTTCTTTGTCTACATAGAACTTAAATGTTAATGAATTCCTGAGAACAAACAATTGAAACTTCAAACAGACTAATTTTAAATTTGATTTAACAAGACAAGTGGAAATATTTTCCTATCTTTTTCCCCTTTTTTTTCTCCTCCATTTTTAAAAACATCTCTTTTTGTTTTGTAACGTAGATTGCCAAGCACCAAGTGTTAAAATTGTTGCAAACTGAGTACAATATTTTGCAGGCAAAATAAGGAATTACCCAGATGTTCGTGTCATCATCGTGAAGGAAAGGGGAATAGTTGTGGAAAGAAAATCCTCTGCTTGGAGGCATGAACAAAAACATACTGTCTCCTTAGGATTAAAGCTTCAATGATTGTAATAGGGGCTTGGACACAAAATTATTCTGTCAGCAGATGTTTTTCAACACCATATTGGCCTCATTTTTTAAAATTTGGGATTTTCTTGCAAGAATGGAGAAACAAAACTAGAAAAAAAAGAAAGTCAAAGCAAAAAACAACACCTAAACAAAAACCCTCAATAAAAGTAGACCTGATAATAATGCTATATCTTTATTTTTTAAAACAACACTATTCAGGCACTTAATATCAATAGATATCAATCCTCAAAACCGCCAGACATAAGAATGTTAGATTTATTTATGTGTACAGATGACATGAGAATAGAAGTTGGTGTTCAAAGCTTTAAGAACAGTTTTTTCCTTGTTCTTGTCCCTGTCTTATAAAGGCGGTGTGAAAAGCCACAACAAACTACCACATTATGCTGGTGTCTAGAAAAATCAAGTTTCTCCTGATTACCCTACGCTCAACTCTGAGTATGGGACTTACCTTACTTTACTTGTCCCTTTCATTTGTCACATATTAATTCAATGGCCAATCTGTGTTAATGTCATTTCCCCCCCCCCCATCGAAAATCAAACAGGACATACTGAATGGGAAGGGCTCTCTGAGACTGAATAATTCAAAGCATTTCTAAGGAGGCTATTGTCAATGTTCTCTGAAGCAATTTATGTTGCTTTCAATACTATGTTCAGTTCGTTTTGCTCTATCTGAATGTCTGTCTCTCTCTCTCTCTCTCTCTCTCTCTCTCTCTCTCTCTCTCTCTCTCTCTCTCTCTCTCTCTCTCTCTCTGTCTCTCTCTCTCTCTGTCTCTCTCTGTCTCTCTCTCTCTCTCTCTCTCTCTCTCTCTCTCTCTCTCTCTCTCTCTCTCTCTCTCTCTCTCTCTCTCTCGCCTCCCCCTTCTCTCTCTCCCCCTCCCCCTTCTCTCTCTCCCCCTCCCCCTTCTGTCTTTCTCTTTCTCTCCCTCTCTCCCTATCTCTCTCTCTCCCCCTCTCTCTATCTCATATGGGTGGGTGGAATCACTGCTCTCTCTCTCTCTCTTGTCTCTTTCTTTTCTCTCTCTCTCTCTCTCTCTCTCTCTCTCTCTCTCTCTCTCTCTCTCTCTCTCTCTCTCTCTCTCTCTCTCTCTCTCTCTCTCCTCCCCTCTCTCTCTCTCTCTCTCTCTCTCTCTCCCTCTCCCTCTCTCCCCCTTCTCTATCTCATATGGGTGGGTGTAATCACTGCTCTCTCTCTCTCTCTCTCTCTCTCTCTCTCTCTCTCTCTCTCTCTCTCTCTCTCTCTCTCTCTCTCTCTCTCTCTCTCTCTCTCTCTGTCTCTGTCTTTCTCTCTTTCTCTGTCTCTGTCTTTCTCTCTTTCTCCCTCCCCCCCTCCTCTCTCTCTCTCTCTCTCCCCTCTCTCTCTCTCTCTCTCTCTCTCTCTCTCTCTCTCTCTCTCTCTCTCTCTCTCTCCCTCTCTCTATGTCATATAGGTGGGTGGAATCACTGCTGGTGGGTCCTACTTATTTCCTGTCATTGTTTTACTTATCTGACATCTTGCAGTTTCCTCTTAATTCGCCCTGAGGTCACCATACAGTGTAAAATTTCAATGGAATGAAATCCATCCTGGGGAACTGCTTGGATAAAAGGGGTAGATCCTGTTTCTTTCCTTACATTTTTTACACTTGTCTTTCATCTTGCTTTTTCCTCTTGATACACCCTGAGATCACTGCATACGGTGTACAGGGTAGGTTGTAATGAAACAAATTCTATCTTTCTATGCATCCTCCCTTTTCTGTCCCTCTATTTATTTGTATATTATAATTACATATATGTCTACCAGGGACTGCTCTATGAACATTTCAACCTTTATTTTGCAGCTGTCTTTACCCTTCTTCTGATAGAAATAATATAATGAATACTAACCTGGATTGTTTTTCCTTTTCTTTTTATTCTCAAGTTGTTGTTTTTTAATTATGTATGTTAATCTAGATATTTTCCCAACAAATCTGTGGGCCTTTTTCTCATTCAATGAACTTTATTTCTCTTGTGTTTTGTCATTTATGTGCCTTTGCTGATTTAAAAAAAAAAAATATGGTGGTGAAATTTTTATCTTAGATGTTAGTTACTGATGTACATCTTTCACAAAGGTTCTGGACCGTGCTCCCCACCCCCACCCCCTTCCCCTCCACATTTTTAGTTTTTTAGTTAGAGTTGATGGAATATTTGGTTTGAAGAGTTTTTTGCTTTAATTTCCTCATGTTAGTGTTTGTTTGCAAAGGGTAAAATAGATGTTTAGATTTTATATTCGTCATCATCTTTCTGACACTTTACACCCTGCTCATTAATGATTTTTTAATATTCAGAATACAAAATCGAGCTGAATATTTTCTGCCTTGCCATAACTATATTTGATGAAACATGAGAAACAGAATTTTAGAAATATCCAATTCAGATGATTATCGGGTGTCACATTATTTAGGTTAGGAAGCTGCCTTTCTCCTATCACTTTTGAATTTTACTGGACCCATGTGTTGGGATTTTTATTTTTTGTGATTGTATGGTTGATTTGGCGGTTTCCTCATGCTGTGCCTTGCATGATATTTGATAATCTAGATATTTAATTATTATAAAACAAACAGAAAAAACCCAACCCAAACATGTAATAAAACCCAACACAAACATGTAATAAAACCCAACCCAAACATGTAATAAAACCCAACCCAAACATGTAATAAAACCTAACCTAAACATGTAATAAAATCACACTTTCCCCTTTTGTCACATTGAAATATCAGGAGCTCCTATCTACATCCCTTGAAGCGAGCCTACTTTTTTATACTGTTTACATGATATACGCTTGATTTAGAATATCTGAATTTTGTTCTTAACATGAAATGAAGACGGTCGTTTAGCTAGGTAAATCTTTTTGCGAGTGCTATGCCGACCTTGTCGATATGTTTTCAGCCTAACATACTATGGCACATCTTCTTGGTTTTCCTTTTCACAAACAGTACTTTGTGTTGTAGCTGCACTAAGAACAGGAACATAAGTATGTTGTTTTGTTTTCTTTTGATTTCTTTGCTGAATGGGGGGGGGGGGGGGTTGAACCTGTGAACATGTTGCATGTTTGTTTTTTAGGGGGATGGGGCATTGTTTGGGTTTTTAAAAATTTGGAATATGATGATGATTGTTCCCTGTGTCAATAAGATTAGCTTTAATACCCCTCTTCTTCCCTGAGTGTCCTGCTTTCAATGATCAGAAGCTTGTATTTTTGTATACGTCACTTTGCTCATGGGAGCTATAGGCCTACACTGGTTTGTTTTGGTTTTCTTTTGGGTTTTTATTTTTCCTTTTTTTCTTCTCTTTCATACACATTTTAAACAGAAATGTCTTTAGTTTAATTTGATCTTCAACATTAGAGTGGTTTTAAATATCTATATATAAGTACACAGTATGCATCAATTTTAAAAAAGTAATTTAATTATTATCGAGAGGTTTGAAGCAAATAGATTGTGTGAAATGACTGCATAGGCAAACAATTGTAATGATTGTATAGATCATAAACATTTTTATTCATTGTGGGATTCATATTTCTGTTTAGATGTATTTTATTCATGTAGTGTAGTAGTTGTTGGTGTAGAACATAACTATTATACCAGCACATTATACGAAATAAGTTCAGAAAAGGGAAGCATATTTTTGTGAGTTTTTGTTTATTTTGTTAGGTTTTATTCTCTTTTGAAAAATGCGTGTAATGGGAAGGGGGTCTATTTCTTCGTTTACATGATGTATGGCTTTATCTTGTAACTTTTTAACCCTATATGTACACAACTTGTGCACTGACGATTCGTTCAAAGTATTACTGAATATCCCTATACCATAATCTATTGTGAAATATCTATTTTACACTTTTGGTACAATGGGGGTCCATATGAAACCCATCAATAAATTATTTTAAAATTTAAATCCTCACATATACCGTTAAAGCTCACTGGCTAGTCAGCATATGGCACAGCCATTTGCCATTGGATGATGATATATCTAGCGTCCTTATTCACGGGAACCCTGATGTGCTTTTCTTTATATAATCCTCTTTTTTATCCGTCTGTCTGTCTATCTGACCAGACACCCACATTCGTCGAAATGTCTTCATAGGCAATGTGCTAAATTGTATGACTAAAGTGGTGTTAGGAAAGTTGAGTTTGTGGAAAAGTTTCTTAAATAGTTGAGTGCTTGGTTTATTGAAGCATTAACTCTCTATATTGTGGTAACTGGTTCTAAAATCAAGTGTTCAGCTTAATACAAGAACATTCAGATCATGCTGTCAAACATACATGGTCCTATCTTCAACAATGATTGTCACCTGCACTCATTTTACCCTAGTACAGTAAGGCTGTGGAATGGACTACCAACAGAAATAAAACTCATGAATAGCGCTGAAGACTTTAAAAACAGAATTAAATACATCACTTTAAAATGATAACTGTATTGATATTTTTGGGTTAAATTAAAAATTGGGTGCTGACAGTTATAGTCAAGAATTGAGTTGGTTAGTTCTGAGGAAGGAGAATCCAAATTTGTTTCCGTGCCGTCATAAATCAATGTGAAATGTCACAATAGTTTCACACAAAGGCCCCTGGTTGATTTCAATTAAAATAAACAAATAGATACCGCACCAGTCAACACAATCGTGCTATACACATAAAATCATTCACATGTTAGACACTCAGTCAGTATAAGCTGGACTGGTCACCTGTGTGATGTAACTAAGTTTATTGTAGTGAAGATGCCATAGTGATGTGGTGGGTGGATCAAAGGTGTAACAAACATCAAAAATAAATGCGCTTCAAGCTGTCTAGACAGAAATCAATGAAAATGACATTAATGAAGCGATGATTCCAGTCGTCTAGACCAGACAGTTCTAAAACTGATCAAACATTTCCTTGTTTCTGTTTGAGCGTTTAGGAGAAATAGAGGCGCAAATCATAGATTCTTCAGTTGACAAAATGTCTTCACACAAGCGAAAAAGTCTTGTCTTATCAACCAATGCAAAGGGCAGTGTTTGCACTCAATTTTCATATTTAACACCCCACTTATAATTGAATAAAATTAAGGCATATTCGGTCAATCCAAAGTTTTGTGTCTAATCAAAAAATTTGTCGGCTCCCACACAATTTAGATTAAGTTGGTTTAACTGTACTTTTTATATCCTTATGTTCAGACTAACTGCCTTTAAAGTGTTTAAGGGAATGAAGTTTTTCTGAATTTCGTATCCCTCAAACGTATAAATCATTCATTTTTGGTTAACTATATAAAAGTCAAGGAATCCCTCAGTGCCCCTGACCTACACACCGGTGCCTACAAATTGTTATTTTCTTAAGAGTTAGCTTAATAAGAGTGGGAGTGTCTGATGTAATGGGGGTTGTTAGATGCTCAAGCTTTTTAAGACCACATATAGCTACACAACTGAGCAGTCTTTGTAAATGTGAGTTTTGGCAAATTCATGACACATTGATCGAGTTTCAAACAAAATACCCACAAAAAATGAGCTCATGATTAACGAAAAAACGTGCTTTGGGTCGAAATGACTTCAATTTCAACGTAAAAATGGGCTAATGTTGGGTTTTTTTCCGTCATCTTTAACTTATCCTTCCACCTTTTCTTTTCCTTCTTTGATTCATCTTTTTATTTATTTTTTTTATTTTGAGGTTATTGATTGTCTTTTATTCTTTGTCAGTCACTTAAATTTGTATAAATTGAAGGAAATACTTGTCAGTCACTTGAATTTGAATCAAGAGACAGGATTTGCTTACTTGCCTTTTTCAATTCTCCTTTTGTACGGAAGTGACACTTTCCTTATTATCAATATAGTCGTATGCGGCAAATACAGCTGTTTTAATTCGCTCATTTGTTCAGCACACTGTGTGTCAAATTAACAATCTAAGTGATATGCCCTCATCGTTCATCTGTCTTTCATATGCTATTCTTTAAGATTGTATCCTTTGAGTGTTTCTTCAGTTTGTCATGACGTTTGACCTCTTCTATGCATTTGTTTTGCCTTGGTTTTTTGTGTTGTTTTTTTCCCCTCTTTTTTTGCCCCCGGTATTTCTCTTTCTTATGCTTTTATAACATAGGATGTGAATATTACTGCACGCTGAAATCAGTGAGATAGTTATCTGTTTACAGCTCTCTAGATTGTCAGTCGCCCTTTTGATATTTATAAATAATCAAATTTATTTTAAGGATATGTTTCATTATTTCTTGAAAATTACAAATTAAAACTAAGATTGTCTATGTATATAAAAACCGGTGTGTGTGTGTGTGTGTATATATATATTGCACTGTTGTCAAAGGTCTTTTGCAGGGCTATTCTTTGATAAGGCAACTAAAAAGACATATTTGTAACATTATTCTCTTTGTCATTGAAACTCAGTTCATGTCTGTAGTATGTTGTCATTAAGTGTCAAGTCAGTTCTGATAACTCAATAAAGGAAATATCTTCTTTCTTTTTTTTTCGGTTTATTTTGTAGTTACAACATTTGTGGGGATGTATGTAATACTCTCGTTTTTAGTTGTAAATCTCTTGATGTCACATGTGTGGAACTCAAAAGTAGTTTAAACCCACCAAATCTTATTTAGTTTTGAAGAATGGAAAAGAAAAAAAAATTCAAATATTTTGCTTTGGTTTATTTGTATACTCAGGAATGTTCTTGAAGTCAATACTACCTTGCAATCGTAGTATTTTGTACTTTTTGTTTTTGAGTAGGAGTCCTCTTGTTACAAATCAGACATTTATAATGTTTTCACTTGCCAATTCTAATAAATACTTTTGAAGGTAAAGACAATTTTCATTTGAATTTTTGGAGGGTTGTGGTTTTTTTCACTTCTTAGTACAAGCTCAGAGATTATCAGACTTAGTCTGTAAAGAAAAAGTAAATAGATATTCACCTTTAAAGTTAGAGACCCGAGAAAAGCAGCTCAGAACAACTCACACTCATTACAGCTCATGACATGGCTGGTTCTATCTAATTTGCGTTGAATTACTAGCAGATTCCTACTTTATTGTCCTTATGGTCTTGTCTTGCTAAAAAGTACTTTTATGACCATTCAGTCTTCGGTATTTTCTTTTTCTTTGAATCATTTGCTTTATGTTTTGAAAATTGCTTTCTGTCCCTTATTTTTTGTACTGGTATTCTTTTCTCTCATTTTTAGTTAACATCATAAGTAGACTTCACTTGTCTTATTGTTTTTGGCAATATGATGCAGAACTTGCTTCTTTCCCTTGGAATAGGGCATAATATGTTTACATGAGAAAGGAAAGTAATGCAGTTGGCACACAAGCTCCCTTCTCTCACTGACATTAAAGTACCAAGCAGAGAAGGCGACTTTTGATAGACAAATTTTGATATCAGTGTCATTAAGAAATTCTGAAGATTATTCAACATGAGTCCTTTAAATGATTCCACTCGTGGGAGCACCCAACCCTGTCCTTTTTCCACCTTCTCTCTCTCTCTCTCTCTCTCTCTCTCTCTCTCTCTCTCTCTCTCTCTCTCTCTCTCTCTCTCTCTCTCTCTCTCTCTCTCTCTCTCTCTCTCTCTCTCTCTATCTATCTATCTATCTATCTATCTATCTATCTATCTTCCCCTCCCCCTCTCTCTCAGGTGGTTGATGAACGCTGCTGAGTGACAGGTCCTATTTCTTTCCTTTCCTGTTTCATTTACCTTTCATCTTGCTGGATCCTCTTAATTCATCCTGAGATTATCACGTATGATGGATGAAGTCAAGTTCAACGAAACAAACAAAATATCTCTCTCTCTCTCTCTCTCTCTCTCTCTCTCTCTCTCTCTCTCTCTCTCTCTCTCTCTCTCTCTCTCTCTCTCTCTCTCTCTCTCTCTCTCTATCTATCTATCTATCTATCTATCTATCTATCTATCACTTTATCTCTCTATCTCTCTATCTCTATCTCTTTTTGCATGCACTTTTGTTATGTCAGAAATGTGTGCTTTTGATTTGTTTATTGTCTTTTAGTACATTATTAGTATGCCTAAATTTCCAGAATTTTTCTTGTAGCCCTATATGATTTTGTGGGATATTTTTATAAATTTAACACAGAGAATAACAAATCAAACAGCAATGCAGGCAAGGAAATAAAAATATAATCATTTTTCTCATTTGATTACATGATCAAATGGATTGTCCTAGGAAAGCAGTCTTTGGTTACAATCAGGGTATTGAATGAGATGAGGGGTTCCAAGGGCTATTTAATATTGTGTGTTAATCTAAGTGTTAAGTGTACAAACCATCATACAGTTCACATATTGTTTCATCCTACACAGTAAATTTTAGTAATTTTTTCTTTGCTCAATTGCTTTTTTTCTTTCATATATTCCATTCAGAATTTTCAGAGTAGGTCTTTCTTCGTGGAAACACAATTTTCTTTCTGTTGTTAATTTTACTGTCATGATATATGGTTAGATTTATGCATACAGTTATTTAATTTAGGTAAATCAATGTTTGCTTTGACTAAGATAGTCCCATCCTATCAATTTTATATCTTAGTAGATCAGAGTTCTAAATCTTTTGAGCCTGTCTCTTTATTTCTTTAATAGAAAATAGTTTTCACCATCTTGGAGTTTTATGATGCAAGAAAATTTTAGATATTTGTCGTTTTGCATTATTAACATGTTTATGTTTCACTGTAACCTGTGTGTCTTGGTGCTCAGTTAGGGAGAGAGAAACATTTCTTTTTAGATTTGTAAGCTTTCCAGTTAATGTAAAATTCCTTTTTTTTTTTCTCTTTCTTTACCAGACAACATATATCCATTCACGTGTATACACTATTTCATACAAATATCGTTCATGGGACATTACGCCTGCAGTAATCGTGCATGCAATATATATTTTTCTTGACAATTTTTCATTTTTATTATTTTCAGTATTCCATCTGTTTTTCATCGTGCCACTCATCTGTTTTATTTCAGATGATAATGATAGTTGGTCTGCCAGGCTCAGGAAAAACTACATGGGGAATCAACATGCAAAAAAGTCACCCTGAAAAGCGCTTCAACATCATTGGCACAGACACGCTTATTGACAAAATGAGGGTAATGGGTCTTCCCAGGAAACGTAACTATCATGGCCGTTGGGATGTCCTCATTGAAAAATCCACAAAATGCTTGAATAAACTCTTCACAATAGGTAAATCATTGAGTTTCCAATTGTATCAACATTTTCCTACAGATTTCTATGGCATGACATTCATCTGCTGTCACTCTAAATAGATTTTGGAATAGTTTTATCTTACTCTTTGAATTTCTGGTATTGTTTTTTAAATATACCATGTGTTTTTAGTTCGAAATTAAAGAATGTTCTACTTCTTTCTAAAAGTAAAATGTGTGTAAGTTGAAAAAAAACACACATTGACTTTCTGAGTGCTAAGCATTTAGTTGATTTAGAGCTAGGGAAACCCATAAGTACCAAGCATTTTATTTTAGCCATTTCAAAAATCATACAAAGCACTAAATACAGAGATGAAGATTTAAAATTTGGATGGCTTATGTTTTGTCCTAATATGCTGCAAAGGGACTGACCATAAGAGACCACTGACCACAGGTCACCCCCCCCCCCCCCCCCCCCCCCAAATCTAAATTTTTAAAAATACATCTAAATCTACTGGTAGGTGATAAAGTCCTTCTCTGATTAATATGCTCCTACTAGTCCTAGACATAGTATTCTTTCTTTAATTTGGCTTCTGCCAAGCTCCTTAGTCTAGGTGAGGGAAACAAGTTGAACTGTGTACTTACTTGCTCGTCCTCTAGCATGGGAAGAAGCGAGTCACTTATGAAAGTACTGTCAACAGGAAAACCCTTTAAATCTTGTCTTTTCAAGCTCTTGATAATTGTCATCCTCCAAATGCCTGCCTGCTTCCCTGTGCAACACCTTTTCCCTTCGCCTTACCCATGGCTGCAGGAAATTCAGTTTATGAAGGTTCTACTTCTACTCCTACATTGTCATATTCCTGTGTCACCAGATCTGCATGACCTTTAGGGCTGTCCTCTCCAATCAGTGCCAATACATATTCGTTAAACGTCATTGCCATTTTTAGGTGCAATGCTTGACCCATCTGCCGTAAACTTGTTAAGATTGAAAACTTTTGACAAAAGGATGCTTTTACTTGTGGTGCAACATGCTTTTGGGGGAAATTGCCAGGTATATAAACAAACAACTCTGGAACAACAATGTGTGTAAAAAGACTAAAGAATCATACAACACTCTGATGCATGACATTCTCTGGCTGCATTTATTATTAATTTACTTCTCACAAGGGGATGTGGCATTCTTGCTAACACTATCTCCCGCACTGAGAGATATTTTAGATCTTTTCTTCCAAGCGCCATATGAAAGTTTGACCATACCTTACTTTGAAAGCACAATGGCGTTTTCCTCACAATGTTTAAGAAATGTAAATTGATGGATGGTGAATGAATGATTTATGATAAGTTAATGAATGTGTATGAAGCTAAACTGATTTGTCTATAATTATTCTATCTTTTTTCTTTTCTTTTTTTTTTATGTATATTGTTTCACCGCACTATTTATTTTCCCACCTTTGAATTTTTGTATACTTCTCCTAAAATCTAAACATTTAATGATTAACTAAGTTAAATTTGTTTTTGATTTGAATGCATTGATGTATTCTTTTATTTTTCAAACGGAAATTGTGATAACACAAGTATAATTTCCTTTTTTAAAGGATCAATAAAGATGATTGAAATTGAAATAGCGTGACTCTCCTGAAATAGTTGCAGATAAAATTAAGTCTCAAACATTCCAGGGTTTTGTCCTCTTCCCGAACTTTTACCAGGGTTGGTGTTCCCCAGGAAATCCAAGATAGCAGTCAGTAAGATAGAATCGTAGCTCAAATGAAAAGGTCACTTTTCATGCCTGCAAAATAGGTCTACAAATTACATTTGTTTACAAAGAAAAATTTTAATAGAAAACATTGAAAATTAACCTTTTAAAACAACCTGAGGATAGTCAGTGGATAAGATAAAAAATAAAAACAGTCTCACTTTTGTGACAACCAGTTCCTCTTTTGCCCTAGATACTGACAGACTGACACGTCTTGCATTCGTCTTGCATTCAAGGGTGATGTTAGCTAAGTACAGTTACTCATCCTTAACTATTTATCTGGCTGTCTATCTGTCTATCTATCTCTCCTTCTTTGTATTGCTTTCATGTGATGAAATAAACAATGACAAATAGTTTCTTAATTTCTCCAGCTGCAAGACGTAAACGGAACTATATACTGGATCAGACAAACGTCTATGCATCTGCTCGTCGCAGAAAAATGAAAAATTTCACTGGGTTCAATAGAATTGCTAGTGTTCTTCAGCCAGACGATTCAGAGTTGGAGAGACGATCGAGGAAGCGCACACAGGAGGATGGTAGATCTTAACAATGTTTTTGCCTTTTAACATGCATGTGTTCTGTCTTCTTTTTTTTTAGAGGATTATGTATACTTGGAGATTCATTTATGCACAAATTAACGTGATTGCACGACCGACTTACTTACATTATGGAATGATTATAATGCCATACTGAAAGTAAACAGAAAACGGGCAGGATAGTACTGTTAGGAGGACAGAGAGTGAGTCACTAAGGGTGAAGGCGACATTTCTTTGAAAGCCGCAGCTCTTGCTTGTTCATCTGTTG
Organism: Doris montereyensis; assembly: GCA_037039925.1. Classification (NCBI taxonomy): domain Eukaryota; kingdom Metazoa; phylum Mollusca; class Gastropoda; order Nudibranchia; family Dorididae; genus Doris; species Doris montereyensis. The sequence goes on from JAXRKP010000281.1 coordinate 122,720, forward strand.
GGATGACGGGGTAAAACATGGAGGGCTTTGTCAGGGTATCTTTTCAACGATATTAGCTATGCACATATTGAGAAATAAGGACTTTTTAATAGGGATTATTTTTTAGTCAGAACCTAAAGTCGTTACCTGAATTGCCCGAGGAAGGATCAAACTAAATTTACAGTATGAACAGTATAAGTTTGTATTATTGACCCCTTAATAGATATTCATGTAATAAGCATAACGGGAAATTGGGATGGACACACATACATCGACAGTGTTTTCACGCTACAGTCAAACGTGCTAAAACAGAAGCCTGTTTAAAACAAAATGCCCCCAATCCCCCTTGATAAATAGCTATATTTTCTACCTGTCTAAAGTGGAAACCTGTCTAACATAGAACGGAAGAAAATAATTGAACCCTATTCTATGCTTTTTTGGAAGAATACTGGAAGTATGATTAGATCGTCTGTAAAAAATGAGCCTTTTTATTAGTTCAATATATGGACACGAAAGAAGCATACATTTGATCATATTACGGACAAATCTCATATCCCATATATCAAGGATATGCGCATTTCACCGACAGTTTCACCAAAGATATGCATTTGATTGCTTGTATCTTCTATATATTGACGGGAGAGAGTATAAAAAAAACCCATTGAGATCATCAATGTTATGGTTAACTTATATTCAGGTATATCTGAACTTGTCAAATAATACAAAATTTTAATTTTGACATTTTGAAGCAAGATATCTCCCCTCTTAAGATGCAAAACTGTGGTTAGAATATTTATTTAGACTATGGTCATGATATTCTTGAAGTTTTCTAAATTGTCATTGGCATGGACCTAGTGTTAAATATTGTTTTTTTCTTTAAACAGGTAAGGTGGTACCAGAGTCCGCAGTTCTTGAAATGAAAGCCAATTTTTCACTACCCGAAGAGAGGGACAACTTGTTTGACAGAATTGACTATGTTGAGCTTAGTAAAGATATTGTTCAACAGCTTGTTCGTTCGTAAGTAACAGATTCAGATCCTTGCGTGTAATTTTCTAAAGTATGTTTATAAAGAAGTGAGTTTTCTTGAGGATTTTTTAATTTCGTCTTGTCATATCAGAAAGAATGCAATGTTAGCAGACAGTCTTAAAAGACATTGAAGTGTTGAATACAAGTAAATTGCCTTTCATTATTTTATACTTGCTTCTTAGCATGGCAATCACAACATAAGGCGTTTGATTTTAGAATGCTTTCGGAGTATCCTTCTTGAATTTTACGACAAAGAAAACGAGAAGAAAATATTTATCCTTTAAATTTTGTATGGATATTTGTTTTAGCATGTAGCAATTGACAATGTGTTTGTCTCAAAGAAACTTTTGAAGAAGGATGAAGCACCTCAATAAATTCAAAATCATATTGAGCCAGAATCACTTTGGCCACAGATGTTGTATTTACTCACTTTGTATCACATAGACATCTGATAATGGATTCATTGAATTGCTTTTGGTGCGAGGTCCAGTGGGATCTCTGTTGTTCTTGTGTACTGTGCCAGATCAACCATCAGGCAAATAAGGCACATGTCTTAGGGCTAGCCAAAAAATCCAGGCCACAAAAAAAGTGAAAGAGATATGTTAATTATCAGGTGATGGCAAAAATGCTTTCCTTATTTTTATGAAAATAAATGACATCCTTCTTTATCTTGATGAGCAATTGCATCACAATATGCTGGAACAGCACAACTAGTGGAAAACTATTCAGTCACGTTGTGTTGTGACAAATACTTTCTCTGTGAGAGAGGTTTGGCTCTTTGAGGTAGTAGTGAAATTGTTGGCCCCAGAGACAATGGTAATTATTTGGGCATCTTGAACCTGATTGGGCGATGTGATCCATTTTAGTTGCAGCACATCGTACGCATGCCAATCACGAATGTTAAAAACAATCTGCTATGAAGTAATTGCAATGATGGGTGAACAAGTCACTAGTTTCATCCAGGATGAGATTGCAATGTTACAGTGTTTGTCAGTTTCAGTGGACTACACAGATATTACCCATACAGACCAGCTAATCATCAGGTTTTGCTGTCCACATGATGAATCACCAACATGTGGAACGTTTTCTTAAATTCATGAGTAGCTCCAGGCACACAGGGCAGAGTCTTGCTGACACTGCTTCAATACTAAAGACATGTTAGATTAGGATATCAACTTCGAAAATTGCCGTGATCAGACATATGATAAGGCCAGCAATGTGTCCGGTACTTAAACCGGCATGAAAATAATTTTGAAAAACAAGGACAGTTTTGTGTACTTTAATCCTTGTCCTTCCCACTCTTTGAATCTAGTCGGTCAGTCAGATGTGAATTGTTGCATTGATGTAGCTTCATTTTTTAAATTATTGCAGCGCCTGTATAATACTTTGTAGCATCGACATATCGTTGAGGTATCCTGGTGACCAATTTTAAGTGCAACCTGAGTGATTTGTTCCAAAACACTGTTTGGATACTCGATTGAATGCCTTGTGCTCGCTCCTCGGATGATGGGTTGGGCAGTTTTAAGTGAGAAAGAAAAATACAAATAATTTGACCTAGATCTAAATTTGGATGTTTTGTGCCACAAAATTCATTTTTGTTCATTATCGGTGCTGATTCGGTTCAAAGAGTGTACTTGTGGACTTTTCCACAGGCGTACTCTATAATCATTATTTGGGTTAATTTTGCAACTTGTTTTTTTGGATGGCTGTCTTCAAGCGGCCCCCGTACAAAAAAACCATCAAAGCTATCTACTGTGTTTTTTCGATATGGTGTAGACCATTAAATTTGTGATTACAAGGATATGTGGCTTATTCAAAATTATATATTTAACGATTAAGAATTGCATCTTAAGAAGTGTCAACTTAATTTTGCTCCTGAGTATATATCTTCAGTAATGGTGCTCTTGTTCTTCTATTTTCAGTTACAATAATGAGGGAAAATCTAAACCAAGGACAGATGGTGGCAACAGGAACTCAGGGGTGAGACATAGAATGTTTTTTAGATTTTAGATTTGTTACCTTTCACTGTAGCAATACTTTTCCTAGGACGTTCATTTTACGTTATTCCTTTGTTGGAGTTCCACGTGGATTCTGTTACTTGATATGAGAAAAAGCATTGCCACAGGCCACTTTAGTTCACCCACTTGTCTACATAAAGCACAACCATTTGATGAGGGAATGAAACATCCTCGCAGAATGGCTGGTACTTGTTAACCGCTTATCTAATAGGCTTCATGTAACTTCTCTTTGGTTGTCTGTCTGTCTGTCTGTCTGTCTCTCTCTCTCTCTCTCTCTCTCTCTCTCTCTCTCTCTCTTTCTCTCTCTCTCTCTCTCTCTCTCTCTCTCTCTCTCTCTCTCTCTCTCTCTCTCTCTCTCTCTCTCCCTCTCCTCCCTCTCTTTCCCCTCTCTTTCCCTCTCTCTCCCTCCTTCTCTCTCTCCCTCCTCCCTCTCTCTCCCTCCATCTGATGTGATAGACTCACCTGCATTGTCTCCTTCACATTTCTATGCAATATAGCTACATGTGCCATCCAAACATATCAAGTGTGAACATAATATAGTGCATAATGCTTGCACACTCCATCTAAATTTAGCTTTGGATTTTACTTTACAGTCACCTTCGCATTAGAATTTTTGTCTCTATTTTAGACAATGACCTTTTTTCCTGTTTCAATAAAGCGACGAACATTCCAGTTAAACAGTGTATTGTTCGTAGAAAATTTTTTGTCTGAGAGGAATTGTTCCAATTATGTGTTCCGATTAAGCAACGTTTCAATCATCGGCTTCATCTGTACATGGCATTGATGGTTTTGTGTCTGTTATACAAATATATTGTATTGTGTGTTTAACTCGTAAGTGTCTTGATTCCCTGACTGGTAGACCTTGACCTAGATTCAACTTCCGGCACCCAAATCGCCATGGTGTGTTAACATTTTCTGAGCTTCCTGTGTGCTTTTAATGGGTGGCGTTAGGAAAAGGATTCCATATCTCTTTTCATGTCACTATTGTAACAGTCCATGACGACAAAATTGATGATTAAAAGCAGAAAACGCTGAGGATTGAAGCAGGGCGAAAAAACGAAACATGCACATTGAACAAAGGCAAAATACGATCAATGACGGGCTTCGTGGAAAGTGCTGCTATTACATTAGGATCAAGACCTTTAGCGTCAGAAGGAGGCTTAATAAGCTGACCAACAAGCTTTCTAGAAATAATAGTACTTGAAATAAGTAACAAAAATAGGTTTGAGCCAATCTGACCGTTGAAAGAGAAGATGTTACCTGCTGCCGAGTTTGGCCAGCTTGAATTTGAATAATGGGAAGCAGTTAAAGGCCAGCTGGTTTTGACAGCTGACTGTCTAGCGTGCTGCCATTTTCGACCAAGTTAACCATAATGAGTTAATTCTTCAATTTTGTGATTTTAGGAACATACCCAGGATAGAATTGATATGTGATAGGCAAAAATATATTTAAAACACTGCATAGAAAAGAAATAAACATACCTGTACCATTTATCATAGCCATATACATGAATTAAACACTAAACGGTCGTTTAGTACATTGATGCTGTTTAATTGGAACGATTTCTGTGGAACATTGCTGTTTCGATTAAGCGGATTTGACTCTAATGTAATAATTTGTTATTATAATTGTAGCTTCTCCAAACCTATTTTTTTCTATTGCAACAATAAAATTGAAAGTTATATCATGCCATAAAATTTTTTTACTCTGATTCGTTTGATACCTTATTTTGTCAATATGGGCTACTTCTTTATGAAGTGGCAAATTTTTCAATTCATTAAATTTTCTGTAAACTGAATGTAAACAAAATGTTCAGCTACTGTTAATTAAAGGAAAAACAATTTTGCTCAGCCAAACTTTCTGAAATAATTTTTTATGGATAGAGAGATAAAGCAAACTCAGTATGTTTGTGTACATCACATATAAGACACATGAAGTCTTTGCACCCATGATTTTAATCAAAAAGTTGCGTTCTATAAGTGGTGATATACAGATGTAGAGGAAACAATTGAAATGGGCAGACAATACATCTACAGGTACACATATGATGAATCATGCAACAACATTAGAATATGGCAACTAAAACAAGTTAATTAAATATTAACAATGATGTGCATACTAAGAATTTCAAGATGTATAAGCTAAACAAGAAATATTCTTTTCTTTTCTTTTCAGGATCATAGAAATCAGATATATGGGAGTTACTCAAATCAAAATCAAAGCTTTGGTCGACTGAGTGGCCAAAATGACTCAGATCTTTTTGGAAAAAGAGACAGCTGGTATCCAGACAGAGATGAGCCTGCATCAAAGCGATTGAAAAATGATCCTGGAAGTGCTCTGGATCTGCTGAAAAACAGTATGAAGAGGATGACCGAAGTCAACAAGCAGTTCCACTTGGGAGACCTGGTTGGCCTGATGCTATGAAAGTAAAAGATGAACTGTCCCCAGCCAATGTTACCCAGTGGCCAACCCCAACTTCTACGGCATCTTTGCCTCTAGGATATGCACCAGGTCTTATTCCCTCTCATGCTGCAGCCTTTCAACCGGGACTCCTTGGAGCACCACCTCTTCCCCTGGTGTTCAGCTGGCTTTTATTCAGCCTGGGATGCCATCCTCTTCGCCACATGAACTAACAGCAGGTCTTGGGTTGCCATCGAGTTCTGCAAAAAGCTGTTCAGGACGCAGCTCAAGGTCAGACTTCCCTAAGCGCCCAAGCCCAAGTACAGGCCCATGCCCAAGCTCAGCTTGCTCATGCTCAAGCTGCAGCAGCAGCTGCTGCAGCAGCAGTTGTGCAAGGTCAAATCCTAGTGGATCCCTCAAAAATAGCTGGAGGAAATCCATTTGCTCTGGTAAACCAAGCCACAGGCCAAAATCTGTATGGTGCTGTTCCTCCAGGACTGGAGGCAGCTGTCAGCCAAGAACAGCGTCAGGCATGGCAGCAAATTGCAGATCAGCAAACTCTTGGCTCTCAACAGATAGCAAGATGGCAGGAGCTTGGAGATCCATCAAAAGGCCTGAGTAAACCATGGCAAGACAAACCAGCCAGCACTTCTTGGCCTTTGGACTGGCACAATGATGCTCAACAAGAAAGTATGGATTTCCGCAAAAGGAATGAAAGTCGTGATTCTTATGGTCGTTCAGACTCGAGAGACAGAGACCGAGATAGGGATCGTGATCATGACAGGGACTGGGAACGCGGACCGTGACCGTGAAAGGGAGCGTGAGCGTGATAGAGATCGTGAGAAAGATAGGGACCGTCATAGAGACCGGGATTCAAGTTATGGATCATACAGCAGGGACCGTGACCGCAGCAAAGTTTCAGACAGAGGTTTTGGAAGTATCAGTGACCGAAGGGATATTGGCTATAGTCGGGATTCTTCATCTCGTCATCAGTCCAGTCACAGCAGTTCCCCACCATGGAACCAGAATTATGCAGCCCCTAGTTCTCCAGACCATCAAGATTACGACAACGATTCTGTACAGAAGGCTGATCGCCAGAGAAGACGCAAATCAAAGTGGGATCAGCCTGATGAGGAAACATCAACCTCTGAGTCTCCTGTCAAGTCTGAGACCAGTAGTCTGTTTTCCATTCCAAGTAGTAAAACTCCTCAAAGTCTTTTCAATCAACCTCCCCTGGATTCCCAGCTCCTGCTCCTTTCACCAGTTCAGCTTTTTCCACTTCTAGTAGCCAACCTTGTAGGCCAGCAAATGTGTCCTTGGCATCAAGTCAGTCTCCAAGCAAGTCTTCTTTTGACATGAATCTCGCCAGATTACCTCCACCTCTGTTGAGTAATATCAAATCGGAAGGAGCTTCTAGAAACACTCAGGATACATCATCATCATCCATGCCTGAAATCAAACTACCTGCCAGTGGCTCTGGTGATGGTCTGCTTGGCCAGGGCCCTGGTCCTCGCCCATTGATTCCAGGACTTCAGGGTAATCTTGGAAGCCAGTTTAAACCAAGGATGGGCTCCGGGGGTACGTCTGATTTTAGGCCTCCTGTTCCAGATGTGGGATTGAGGAGACCGACTGATACACCTAACAATGAAATAAAGCCAACATTTGGATCTGATAAATCATCAGATGACAGGAATAAACGGCCAGCTCCAAAGCCACTCATCCCATTGGATGATTTAAAAACTGAAGAATCAGAACCCGGTTCAGGAGACAAAGCAAGTGATAACCCCACTCAGTCACGTGGAGGACCGGGTAAGCCAGGTTTGTTTCCCACTCCAGGAACACCTGAAGCAGATGGTCCTCCCAGGGGTCCACCATTTCGCCCACCAGGCCCTACTGGTGTTTTAGGCAGATTTCCTGGGCCCCCTGGAGGACCGCCCTTGCCTATGTCAGGAGGTCCCCCTGGTATGTGTCCTCCCCCCTGGCCCCCCCTGGTGCTTTTGGCAGATTTCCAGGTCCACCTGGTGGACCACCACCTGGTTTAGGAATGCCTGGTCCAGGTGGACCACCTCCACCAAGGGGTGGTCCAGGTGGACCACCTCCACCAAGGGGTGGTCCAATGGGTCCAGGTGGACCACCTCCACCACGGGGTGGTCCAATGGGGCCACGGGGACCACCACCTCCACGCATGGGTGGGCCAATGGGGGGACCTCCACGAGGCCCTATGGGGAGGTCCACCTCGAGGACCCATGGGTCCAGGACACTGGAATGGTAACAGACCTCGCTTTGGGCCTAGAGGTCCACATGGCCCACCCAGACCCTTATTTGATGGACCTCCTGGAAGATGGCCACGGATGCCAAGATAGATCAGGAATTGAAATGAAAGATATGTTCCTCATTCCTTTATGTTGAGATGGGATGTCTAACTCTGTGTTGTAGGCTTATGTAGAAATGTCTTTTTATTGTTGGTATGTGACAAGAATTGTAGATGTTGCTTTTATTATATTGTATCCCTTCTCATCTGCAGTTTTATTTATTTGAAAGAAATTACCATGGGAAATATGATTAGCTCTTAAGTGTTTATCTTTGTTGATGCATAGTCACATTTATGTTGGCCTTATATTTTATAGCATATTCTGCCCTGACGCGACCACAATTCGAAAGATTCATAATTAAGTTAATGTCGATTTAGTCAAGAAAGGAAACAAATCATAAATTCATCAGCATCTGCTTTGCATTTATTGGAGTGGTTATTTGGGCAACCCAATGCCATAATAAAGGTGGCCTCCACTTATAGTTTGATCAATTTGCATTGATGCTTTCACTTGCTTGTCCTACATGCTTCACTTTCGATGTTTAAATTAAATACAGTAGTGACCGCCTAAATTCCCGTGGCTTGATGCCTGTTTAGCTAAATGCGCAATCTCAGTGAAATCAAATTTTTTCTATATAAATTACCCCTCTAAATGCCCGTTTCAAAACCAAGATTTTCACCTAAATGCCCGGTCTCAACGGCAATTTCAGGTATCATTTTCTCCAAATTATCATAAAATACGTCTGTAATTGTAATTGATTATTTTTTTAATGTTATCATACATTATGTAATCCCTTCGCTAATAGGGCTTTTATGCCGTGCCGTGCATTGTAACCATGTTCCATTGTAATGTAATAAAAGATGACCAGTCTTCTCTTCATAACTTCACCCACTGTACAGCAGTCTTTGTTCCATTAGGTCACTGGGCAAAAAGAATTGAAGTCTTTCGGACTCCGCCCCTGGCTCTTTCTTGATGTCGTAAGTTGCATGCAATCACCTGGCGTTTTTAATAGACCGGCACGCATCGCGATTGAGGAACAAGGTGTGAACAGTTTTATTGCCCCTATGTTGCATTTGCTGTATCCATTGTGTCTTCGTGGTGAGCGATGGTCAACCCGCTCGCGTCCTCAGCGCTAAAAGAGCTAAATGGTTTCCAGGTGTCCCTATTTCTCGCATTACGTTTTTCGTAACTTGAATTTCTGTACCATACTGCATGAACTCCTTTGTGACAAACCCCCCCCCCCCCCCCCACCCCCCAATTATATATTTTTTATTGCCCCTGACCTACTTTTGCCTAAATGTTGCGCCTAAATGCCAATTTTCTCTGCTTCCCGAGCTGCGGGCATTTGGACGGTCACTACTGTACTAGAAATGTAATCAGATTGTTGAAATCTGTTTTGCTTTTATAATCCGGTTATATTTCTGTGAGATGATGAAGAGCTTATAATCTATGCTATACAGTGCTGCCAACCTACTGCTAATAAAGTGGATTGTTTACTTTTTTTGGCTTTTTTTAGTTTTTCCTGTCCATGTCAAGATTCATTGATAATTTCAAACTGTACACTCTTTTTTCAAATCTTCCTCTTTTTGGTAGGCAATCTCCCACTTTCTCTGTTCATGGGGTTGGCAGATCTGATGCCATACGTTATTTTTACTACAAGGTAGTATATTGGTTTGGTTATGTGAAATACATCTTTGTTAGTTTTGTTTGGGTTTGTACTTATATATCTATAGATTATTTAGAAATGAATTCCTGTTTGTGCATCAAGCTTTTTGCCCTTAATTCAAAGTTAATTATTTTCGGTACTCTGAAGTTGAGGAATGACATCAGTTGTTGCTGGGGGTTTTTTCATTTAAAGGTTAAGCAGGTCTCAGGCATTTGGCCGGATGACATGTCAAGAGATGTGCAAACCTTCGTCTTGAAACTTTTTTGTATTGAAGATGACCTCTATGGATGAATTGTCAAAGGGTAGATGCAGTCATAAGTCCGTTAGTTTTTGACAGTTTAGGAGATTATGGATTCTGTTTCAAAGCTGGCATATTGAGGGATGTTCAGGCTACTTTCTGTTCAAGTGGCAATTTAAAGGAATATTTTCTGTTTGATTTTAAGGCGCTTTTTTTCTTTATATCATTGTTCTAATTGTACCATGTGAGACTGGTAAATGTGTATAGTGGCAAAACTGATTTGTTCTTCACCTAAGTTAGTCAGCTGTTTCATTACCCAAGTTAATTGTCATTTGATCCACTTTTTAACAGGAAGAGATTCTTTCACAAGAATTGGACAGCTGGCTGAAATTATTGTCTTGATCCATTATTAGGATACTATATCTGGCATTTAATCAATGTTGCCTTGAATTAAGATGAATCCAGGTGTTAGTGTAGACATGAATTCTCTTAAGTGTCTTAGTGGTCCCAGCCTCTTCTTTAGGGATAGATATGTCAGCATTCCTATCTAATTCTAATTTAGAATTTAACAAGGATGGTCTGATTAGTTAGAGGCATTACAATTTTAAGGTGAGGTTGACAGGTGGGTTTTTTTTTTTTAAAGGATAATTTCAAGAATAATTGCATTTTGTTTTGTTTTTTAGTTTTAAGATATGTAAAGAGTAGTGGGATTTACAATGTTCCTTTAATGCTAAATACCATTTATTTTTAATGATTTAACAAATTCAGAGGTTCATCTGAAGATAGCGTGAATGTTTCATATATTTTTAAACATTGATAATATTAATAGCAATACATGTATTACGATTACTATATATTAGCCACTGACAGTACAGATTTGAGACGAGCCATTTGTCGGCTGTTTTTTGTTTTCTTCTGATTAGTATTATGTATATGACATGTCCTTTTCTGTACTTCTTGTCTTTATTTTAAAAGAAAAAATTGAAGCCTCGTTTTGATCAAAGTAGCTGCTGATTTTTGTAATCAATTATTCCGCTGAGACTAAGACTAAAATGTTAGCATTTTCATAAAGTATTTGCATTTGTTTGATTCAAGCCTTTGTTCTGATTTGCCCTGAAATAAAATATGTCAGTTGAAAAAGAACATTACCTAATAAATCTTTGCTTTTGTACTTTAACTTTAAGCACCAGTCAGTCTGTCTGTCTGTCTGTGAGTGAATAAATTCTGTCTTCCCCCTGGCAGTCTGTCTGTCTCTCTCTCTCTCTCTCTCTCTCTCTATATATATATATATATATATAGATATAGATATAGATATATATATATATATATATATATATATATATATATATATATATATTTCTCTTCTGCAAGCTATTGGCGAGTTCTGTTGATAATGATAGGTCCTACTTCTTTCCTTTTACTCTTTTAATTCTCTTTTACTTTGCTGTTTCCTCATAATTCGCCATGAGATGACCACAATAGTGGATGGGGTAAATTTCAATTAAACACTCTCTCTTCCAATTCTATCATTCAATGATCCTGTATCTACTTCTCAGATCGATTTCTTTGGCAAAAAGTGATCTCTTTTCATCCTCGTATTGTCGTAAGCATCACAAATTTCAAAGGGTGCCTTGGTTCTCCAGAAAATATAAGAAGCGATCAACAGAGGAAAGAAGGTGCTAGGCACAAAAAAAAAGTTTTTAGAATCATTTAAAAAAAATTTGAAGTTTAAAAGAGAAAAGGCCAAGACAAGATACATATTATGATTATAAAGCGTCACGGAATTCCTGACATATCTATTTTTCCTCTTTAAAATGTAATGCCACCACCATAGCTGTGGAAGTACTGGAGGTGGAAGGCAGCGAGAGGGGGAAAAGGTTGGATGTCTTGCACAATCATTCACCTTTAAAGAATGGACGGCAAGTTAATTACTGATGTCACTTTTGTCAGTGATATACAAACTACCTTGCCCAGAGTATTGCCCATAATTCTTCCTATGGGCATTACTCTCCAGGTTTCAAAAAATTGAAACAGGAGAAAGAAAAAGTAGCTATAGACTTTACATTCGACAATTTAGAGCCATATATAACAATCTATTTTCTCTGAGAGAGGGCATCCCTGGCGAAATCAAATGAATCAGCAACAGAATCTGACTGTATTCACTATCGCTATCATTATCAATTCCTTACTTATCTTCAATATTTGTATCTCTCCGCCCTTTTATTATATAGTTTTAAAGGTATTGAATAAAAACTGGACTACAGGCCAAATTCTTTCATCCTGAAAAAGGCATTTCTGGTTGCTATCCAAAATGTAATCGCAATCTCAGTGACCCATCCAGTTATACACCAATAGCTTTAACTAGTTGCCTTTGAAAAACCATGGAAAATATAGTGAATAACCGCCATCTTTGGGTCTTGGAAAGAAAAATCTTTCTTAAATCCAACGTGGTTGTCACAAGAATCATACTCATAGTATAAGTTATGATCATCTTATCCAACTGGAAAGCTTCATTCGTGAGGCCTTTGCTCGGGAAAAGACAGGTCCTGACTCACTGACTGTCTTTTTTGTTTTCACTTGGAAAAGGTTTATTAATACGATCTGGAAACATGATTGATAGTGGATATTCTTACTAATTAAAAAGACCTTTTCAACCTAATTTCTGTAATCGCCTCCACTCCATACTTTTATCTCCGAGTTTCGGAGACATATTACTCCCCAACATGATACAGGCAAACATAAATTATAAGAATATAAGGAAACAAATTATACAAATGTATACTTTCCAATTCCCCCACCGGGGACCAAAAGTATAATTTAATGGATTTCTTTATTTCTTTATCGATTCCCATTATTTCTACCTTCTGGTGTATGAATTTAGATGCCTGAAATGGTTTTTCCCCAGGCTACCCTGTCCTGACATTTTCTGTTTCTTTCTGTGGAGGTTAAATTTCGTTGCTTTAATGTCTCTTTTATTATCTTCTTTCCACTTTCTGGGGTATGACTTGTACTTGTGTAGTCTTTATCTTAGGTTTTGCAATTGTATACTGATTTAATTATCCTCAACATTCATTCTGTCATTCTGTTTACATGCCCAAACCATGTAAGTTGATTTATTTATATCCTAGATTTTATTCCATCTCTGTTTTGGTTTGATCTCTTATTGTTGTGTATCTGATTTTGTCTCTTTTAGTTTTCCCTTCTACCATTCTTAGATAGTTCATTTCAACTGCTTGTAGTTGTAAGTAACGTAAAGTAAAGTTCATTCAGGGCCATTAGAGCTCACACCACAGAGCCGGAGCTTATACTTGGTTTTTATAGCCTGAAGTGGAACAGGGGATAACATAATAATAATAAACACCTCCTGGTTTTTTTTACTCCCAAGTTAGTCCTTGTACCCTTTTCCGCCTGGGTATAGTGAGGGAGGGGGCGGGGGGATGCGAGTTAGTGTCTTTCCCAAGAAACACGTCAGACCCAGCTTTGCTAGGATTAAAAAAAACTAATAATTATACATACACTAAAGGAAATACCAAAACAAACATGAATCAATTGTAATGGATACCATTAGTAGAAATAGAACACAGAGCCATAAATAAAATTAAGATTTTCTATTAGGCTCAAAACGTTCATTAGATCAGCTTGAATTTAATACAAGAACAACAAGATCAGGATGTCAAACATGTATGGTTACATCGTCAAACATTGATTGTCTCCTGTACTCATTTTACCCTAGTCTAGTACCGATGCAGTAATGTTGTGGAATGGACTGCCAGCAGAAATCTAACTCGTCAGTAGCAGTACTACTACTACTAGCACTGAAGAATTTAAACACATCACTTTGAAACCAAAATTGGATTAATAGTTTTGGTTTGAATTAAAATATGCGTGCTGACACTGACAGTAATACTAACAAATTGAGTTGGTCAGTTAATATGAAGAAGAAGAGAAAAGGAAGAAGAAGCTGTTGCTACTGTTATTACTGCTGCCACTACTACTACTGTCACGTTCACATATTTTACAACAAGCCTCTCTCAGTCTCACTCTACTTTCCATAAATACAGCTGTCCAATGATAGGGAGGAAGGCAGGTGACTTGTACGGTTTGAGTTACAACAACGATTTGTATTAATAATATATAGAGGCTTATTTAATTGTACCACTGTCTCCTGTAAAGATAAAGGAGATAACAAAAAAAACAAAAACAATAGCATGTCGTGAAGGATTACAATAATTACATCATGACAACAAAGTATTGAGTCAAATCAGCAAAGATCTAACACGGGGGTGTTATAGTCCAAGCTGATTGGCTCAATAAGACTATATTATATATTCTTCGCTAGCAACAGTTTCATGCAACGAAAATGGGGATAAAGTTCAAACCGATTGGCTTACTTAAAAAATATAACGTTATTCGCTAGCAACGGTTTCACGAGGACTGGCGAGGTGTGGGGGGGTGTGGCACAGTGATGGCGGCTCAAATGATCAAAACATAAACAATAAAAGAGGTGAGTGTAAAGGGGGGGGGGGCGCAGACAATATAGGTGGACATATACAATCAAACACTGGAAACTACTCATATCTCATTCTCAGACATAACAGTGTCACATACACCCGCCACCTCATGAAAAGTCATCCTCGACTTCAATGCTACAATTCTAAAACTCTAAAAATAACATCAGTTACTTTTTGTTTATCAATATTTGGTTCACCCAATATAGAAAGTAAAATTGTTACTTTAGATAGAGTCTGTACTTGCAGAACACACGAAGTCGCCTGACGTTTTCTAGGTAGGATCTTGTCTTTGTCTCGAAGACCGTCTGGATAGAGGTACTGGGGGCGACATATGTTGCTGCGGTTCTTCCAGGGGTCGATCATCATCAGGTTGAACTTCAGGCGTCTGGGTGCTGCTTGGAACTTGGGTAACTTCATTGACAGGAGCGATATCCCTTTGCTGGTGTGAAGGGGTGGTTGAGGAACAGGGAATAACATAATAATAATAATAATAATAATAATAATAATAATAATAATAATAAACACCTCCTGGACAGGACGATAGCCTGGCACAGGACGTATTCTTCATTATCACCATCACTTTCTAAATCTCCGTCCTCTTCATGGACACACGGGTTTTCAACTGGTCTAGCTGAATCCGCAAATGGCGCCTGGTCTATGATGGGCTGAGCTGAAACACTGGCTGTTTCACTCTTCCCTTATTCATCTTGACTGACGTCTTCCCGACAGTCATCTTCCCGGATGCTTTGTACCGGTCATAGTAGGTTCCGCTGTAACTGTAAGTGTAACGTTTTCTTCCTGCCTCCGTCGATTGGCCACACTTCAAACACTGGGATTGTAGTGTTTGGTTGATCTGTTACTTTGTATAAGTTGGTGCTCCGGTTATCATGGATTTTGTGAAGCCCGTCAAATGTATAGATTCTGACGAACATCAATTGTCGCTAACATTGAGTGTGGCGCCGAGAACTTTTCTATCGTAATATGATTTTTGTCTTGATTTGCCGGCGGCACTCTGCTGTTGGGCTTGCGACCACGCCCACTGGAGGGCTTCTTGGGTCTGTTTAACATAGTCGAACTTCTTTTGGTTATCCACAGGGAAGATGTTGTCGACAGGCAGGCGTGGGTGTCTACCAAACATTGGGAAATACGGCGAGTGGCCTTTGGCATCGTGTGGGGTGGCATTATAGGCAAAGATGAGCATGCCAATTTGATCGTGCCAGTGTTTCTTTTTGGTGGGTGGCAGAGTTCCAATCATGCGTATTTGCGTCTGGTTAAAGCGCCATCACACGCTCCATTTCCCATTGGATGGAATTGGGTGGTGCGTGATTTGTCTACATCCAGGAGGCAACATAGTTCTGTGATTACTTCCGATTGAAAATTGGCTTCCTGATCCGAATGTAGACGTTTGGAGATGCCAAATGTCTGAACGAATTGCATCAGGGCTATGGCAGTAGTTTTCACAGACATATTTCAGGTTGGGATTGCCTCAGCATATCGTGTGAAGTGGTCGGTGATAACCAGAACGTACTGCAGTCCGTTGCTGGACATGTCGAGTTTGAGGAAATCGAGGCAGACAAGTTCCAAAGGTTCGATAGTGTGTACTCCAATGAGAGGGCGACTTGTGGGTGGCTCTTACATCGTAGGCAGTGACCACAATTCGGTTCAGTCTACTATGTCCCTGGTCATGCGAGACCAAACGAATCTCTGACGAGCGAGTGCAAGCGTCTTCTCGTATCCTGAATGTCCGACATCGTCATGTAGTGAGCGGCAGGTTTTGGATACGTACTTTGCGGGAATTACTAAACGAAGTATAGAAGAGGAATTGAGGTAGAGAAGTCCTCTTTTTAGTGTGAGGTGTTGCCAATATTTCTTCATAATGTCGTGCTTTACAGCTTCCGGTGTGTTATTAAGGCGTGGTAATGTTTTAAGTCTAAGAGCTGTCATCCATACTGAGAGTATCTCATGTTTGTTCTGTTCTCGAAACTCTGTTATGGGTATTTCTGGCAGGGTAGGTGGCATTTCTTCTACAAGATCGTTAGAGACAGCCATAGTGGAGGCATACGGTGCACGATCCAACGAGCAAATTACCTACACTGTTCCGTTGTTCAATGTCCCTTCATGCAGACGTGATAGTGATTCAGCCGCCTGATTGTTTCTGCCTGGATTGTATTTTATTTCAAAGTCGTATGCCGAAAGTGCCGCCAGCCAACGATGTCCAGTGCTGTCCAATTGTGCCGTAGTAAGCACATAGATCAAAGGGATGTTGTCGGTTCTCACTAAGAATTTGGGAGCTCCATATAGATAGTCATGGAACTTGTTAGTGATGGCCCACTTCAGTGCTAAAAATTCTCTCTTGTGTACTGGGTACATTCTGCTTCAGTTAAACAGCGACTGACGTAGGCCACGACGTGTAATCTATTGTCTTTCCTTTGATGTAGTATAGTCCCAAGTCCTGTGGACGATGCATCCGTGTGTAATTCGAAGGATATGTTTGGGTCTGGATAGAAGAGCACAGGGGTAGAGCAGAGTTTAGCCTTCAGTGTGGAAAACGCCGATTTTATTCTGGACCCCACTTCCACTGTTTTGTTTTTCTTGACTTTTTTGTTCTTGTAGGTGGCAGTAGGTCTGTAAGGGGGCGAGTTATCTTTGCAAAGTTGTGGACGAACTTTCGGTAGTATCCTGCCAATCCTAGGAAAGAGCGTAACTCCTTTGAGGTGTTTGGGGTTGGCCAGTCCTTGACCACTTGAATGTTTGCTGGGTCTGGTGCCACACCGTCCGCAGATACTGTAAAGCCCAGTAATGAAATTTCCTTCTCGCCGATAGCGCATTTCTGGGATGCTAGTTTCAATCATCTATCACGTAATCTCTAAAAGACATCTCGAAGTCTGAAGACATGTTCTTGGAAGGTTGTTGAGAAAACCGTTATGTCGTCGATATAGATTGACACAGTTTTGTAAAGCATGTCAGCAAAGCAATCGTCCACCACCCTTTGGAATGTAGTTGGGCTGTTGCATAGTCCAAAGGCGAGTTTGTTGTGCTCGTAAAACCCGAGATTACTCGCCGTGAAAGCCGTGTGTTCTTTGTGCTCTTTGCAAATGTTGATGTGGTGGTATCCACTTTTGACATCTAGACGGGTGAAGAACTTTGAACCTTAGAGGCAGTGAATGATGTCATGTATCATTGGCATGCAATAGTAGTTGTCTTTTTTGGTCCTTTGATTCAACAGCCTGTAACATCATAATCGAAGTCTGCCATCTTTTTTGCGACAGCAGACAACTGGTGAGCTGTGTGGCGACTTCGAGAGTTTGGATGACACTACTGGCCTCCAGTTGGTACAGGTGATCTTGAACTTCCTCTACCAGATGTGGGGAGGGGGGGGGGTCGCCTGTACCTCTGTTTGAACGGAGTCAGGTCCTCCATCTCGATCCTGTGCTCCACGCCTCTGTAATGACTATTTCACTTTCATCTTGTGAAAAGATGTCTGTGTAAGAGGTTACCAACTTTTGCATTTCGTCTCTTTGTGCTTGTGTGAGGTTCGGTGCTGTTACAAGGGGGAGTGTGTGCTTATTTACGTTAGCATTTTTTGCTGTAGCTATTATCACTGGCGTCAGTTGGGCTACTAGCGAGTGTGGTTCAATCCATATGTTATTATTGGAGCAGTTTTCTAAAACCACATTGACCTGACTGCTTCCTTTTCCATCGTAAAGGTGGAGGGTGGGGAAAACGCTGATGTTGTGATTGTGACTGAGTGAGGTGGTGGGAGAAGTTTCAGCCATTGCATCACATCCGTGTCCGGTCAGTGCACGTGTTGGATGGGCCGAAATGGTTATTCGCTTATTAGGAGGTAATAGTTTTCGTTTACTGCCGCGGTATTTGAGAGTGGCTACTGCTCCATTGTTATGTCGCAATTGCTCGTCTCGAAGGGTTATGCACTCAATAGCCATCTGTGGTGCGGTTGGTATTGTTCCGGTTGCTGGGACGAGGTAAGGTAGGGCATTTGTACTGATGATGAGGGGGGCGCTACTGGTATATCTGTCCTCCGGCACAACAAGCGCTAGACACTGGTGATGCAGTTGGTTAGGCAGCCCGACACAGAGTATGGTGTATCCATCGTATGGTAGTGGTTATCCATTTGCACATTCAATAGATAGTATGTCTTGAACTGGGTAGACGGGATTTTGTAAGCTGTCTACACCAATGTTGAGCTGACTATCGAAACTGTTGCCCCGTGTGTCTAGTAAGGAAGGTGTGGGACATACGTTAACTTCAACTTTCAAGCTTCAAAATAGAAGGAGTACCCACGAGGCGGTGTTTTAGTTGTGTGCCTGCTGATTGCCCCGCATCGCAGGCCGCTGTCAGTTTAAACGCCGCCAACATCCTGCTTTGAGATAGCATTCCTCGCCACATCTCCAACATACGGGTTCTTCTCTCTCTGCGCGTGGCCTTGGTATCAAAGGTGGTTGGAAGGGCGAATGGGTTAGGTGGGAGGAAGTATTAGGTGTCTGGGAGTGGTACGAAGGGGCACGGGGTGTCATCTTTTAAGGATTTGATTTCTGCTCGCATTTCATTTAAACAGGCCGTAATTCTAGATATTTCCGTCTCATGAGCAGTCGTGATTGTTACCTTTAGTCCAAGTTGTTCCTCCTTTCTCTTAATTTCCACCCTTAATGAGTGAGTCGAAGTCTTTAATGGCCGCAAAGAAGTATCCTGTGGCGGCTTGGGTTTCTCTTCTCATGCCTTCTTCATAAGCCTCGCATAGCATGGCCTTCTTGTCTTCTTGTCTCACTCGTTTCATCTGCACAACTTGTTGCAGGCAGTTGTCGAGGCGATTCGCAAAGCTTCCTACATCCTCTCCTCTTTGTTGTCTCATCTGGTAGAATGTGCTGAGTACATTCCGTGGACTTAACGTGTCTCCGAAAACAGCCGTAAATTTCTTTAATATGTCACGAACCGAGGCGTCGAGACCCAGTGACCATTGGTACCTCGTCTTATTGCCAGTTTGATGTCGCTTGCCGCGCGTCCTTCTTTCAATAGACATTGTACCTCGAAACTCCATAAGTCGAAAGGAGTGTCCTTGTTATCTCCTGAAAATATGGGTACACGGGGCAAAACGCGGGGTAGGGCGACTGCATACTTTATCTCTGCTTCTTCTGCCATCGGTTGTCACTAAAGTGTCGCAGGGGAGACGGTAACGGTGATTAGTGTAGAATATGTATGTTGATAGTAACGATGTCGTATTTTTGTGTCTGCTCTCAGCGTGGGTGATCTTATTGGTTAACGCTGTAAACCTATACCTCAGCCGGATGTATTCTCATACTTCCGGTTTATTTAATTCGGGTTCGATTTTGTTGTTCTCATTTCTCTCTCTCTCTCTCTCTCTCTCTCTCTCTCTCTCTCTCTCTCTCTCTCTCTCTCTCTCTCTCTCTCTCCGCAGTGTCGAGCTTGCTATGACGTATGAGTATGAGTCGACACAATTAGATCTATTATTATTATTATTAGAATATTAGGTTGTCCAAACCGCCCGTAAACCCAGTGCGTCGACAGGCGAGGCATGCGATATCGCTATTTTCAATGTAATTCACCCTCTCCCTCTATGCATTGTAAATGTAGTTCCGTAACATAACAATAACAGACACCAGCTGACAGTTCCATTCAAGCCCGTTCCAACCGTGTATAACTATAACCAATAGGGTTGATTGAAGTTGAAGTACCCCCGGAAACAATAAAATTGCTACTGATATGATAGTCTGATCCATTGGATTTGAATAGAAATTGTCATCCTGCAGTTTGATACCAAATTTGTTTATGACATGTAACTGTAAGTGTAAGATAATTTTAGACAAAATACTTACTAAGTAGTAGTAGTAGCCTACTAATGTATGAAGGAGAGGGGGCCAGTACAATTGACCCAGTTACAGTTACACATCAATTAATGGAAAGGTCAGTTTCTCCTCTTCAGATCAACCACAATTAGAAGTGAGTTCTACTTAGTTCTAGTATTATTATTATTATTATTATTATTATTATTATTATTATTATTATTATTATTATTATTATTATTATTATTATTATTATTATAGTATAGTAGTACTAGTACTAGTAGTAGTAGACCTCCCACGATGAGAGAGAAAGCGTGACGCAAAAAATGCCTTGAGGCGAGGCTGGCTCAGTCACCCGTGAAGATGAGTTTTGTACTGACTACTGACTGACTCAATTACTATACTATTAGTATTAGTATTACTACTACTAGGTTGTCCAAACCACCCGTAAACCCGGGGGGAGGGGGGACAAAAAGAACAAGAACAAACCCAGATCAGGCTATACTATTAATAATGGTATTAATTAGATGTCTAATATACTAATAAGGAAAGAAAACGAACATAAACAAAAACGTTGAGGACACCATGACGTACATTGTAATTAAAAAACCCAAAAGAAAACAACGTACAGGAAACCATGACGTACATTATTGTACGGTAATTAAAAAAGACTTACCAAAACAAAAACAGCAATAAACATAAATAAAACACCTCCACCTAAATAAGAAGGCACCGCATAAGAAAAAGTCAGGGGCAGTAATGCTAAAATATCATTATACTACCGGATCGGTAGGTCTCTCTAGATTTAGTTTTAGTCTAGATCTAGCTTAAATTAAAAATAAGTATACATAAAAGTACGTAATATAATATGTTGCCCGGCTGAGAATAATATCGATTTGTTCTCAGCCCGGGTGAGAATAACGGCAGCCAATAAGTAAATAATCATAATAATGGGTTAGAATTTGGATCTAACAGTTAACACCAATAGTCGTAACGCCCCTCCCCCTCCCAGATAATAATTTTTTTTAAAAATCCAAAAATACGCAACAACTTTCATTCACAATATAGATCTAGATTCTAAATAAATTCGTAAAAAAACCTTTCTTTATAGATATATGTGTAATTCCTTAATATTGTTTCTTATGAAAGAGTTACTTAAAAAGACTGAGAGTAAGTGTTTAATACTGAGAAATAGTTATTATTTGAATGAAAAAAGAAGACACTGAAGTTTTTTGGAGGTTGAAGTTTTTTGTCTTTCTATTCTTTTTTAATAATATCTACAGAGTAAAGTTCGTCAAACGATGGAAGACTAGATCTAAGTTGTATTATATTTGATGTTTTTTAAAATCTAGCAGAGATATTTCCTTCCCAGACAGTTATTGCAAAAGTCAATAGATCTTCTATACAATGTACTTTGAATGGTAGCGGCAGTGTAAAATAGTTTTAGAAGTTTTTATCTTTTGTCTTAAAAATCAGTTGTCGGGTCAAACTTTATCTGTTGACTTTTTATAGGCTATAAGGATGGAGGAAAAAGATTCACTTCACTACAACTGTCACGATGGATGTATTGAAGTTGACGTCATTACAACAGTCTAATTTTCATAGAGGTTTTTAATGACACTGGTGCTGGTTCCAGGGAAAAAGATTAACACATACGAAAATCATTATAATTGGCTTTACTACAACTTACTACAAGTGAAGTCAACTGTATTATATATAGATCTAGATCTTACTTTACGAGAATCTGGATCTAGATGTTGAAAAGGAGTACTGTAGTCGGGACCCTGCCATTATGTTACTATTGTTACATTTATCACCATCCCTGACACACAGACTCCCCAGCACCTCCCAAACCTAATTAAAATAATGGCTATACTATGGAACTCCTCCTGTCTAGAGATCTAGATCAACTTTCATTATAATTTCTTAAAAGTTTGTTAGCTGAAAAGTTTCATAGACTTTCGGATAGCTTGCCAAATTCACAAGAATTTTCATAGTCGGGCACACACCAAGGGACATGTAACTGAGAAAAAAAGTTTGGGTAACAAAATAGAAGGGTTGCTTTCAATTACTGCAATATTGTTTCATGACCAGTGTTGGTCATTTCTACAAATCTTACTCACTATGAAACTAAATTGACATCTTATTTGAACATGAGGAGTTAAAATGTTATATCGAACTGGGCGCATCATTGATTCGAAAGTTTCTGTCTGTCGTTTGCTTTCTATGACCATATTTCTAATTGTGAAACTCAGTAGAGTTCTAATTTGCATAATAATTTGCAAAGATGATGTATAATAACAGGTTTACAAATAGTAAAATCTAACAGTAACACAATCCCTGAAGGTTGAATTATCCCTACCTCATTACACAAGATCTTTTGTGTGAGTTCAATCATGACTAGCAGTTATGTATGTACTCACGGAAAATAATGAAACAAATGGGAAATCATGGCCATATTTTTTTGACATTTACACAACCGATCGCACTTTTTCTAATTATCTTAAGCTGTTGGTAATTTTTTTTGATTGAAATGATTTTTTACATAACGTTCTCATCGGAAACCAGGCAAAATGGTGATTATGGCCAACAGCCTAAATGCATACATACATACCTATCTACCTACGTACATTCATACAATATTTACATTACATACAATACACATACATACATTGATACATACATAAACCTACATAAATATGTAACATACATACATAGATACATTTGTACATACATTGATACATACATACGTATGTAAATACATATATATATACATAACATACGTATATGTACATACATGGTTTACATACACACAAATACATGCATACATACCTATCTACATTCATACAATCCTTATAATAATTAACATACATGCACATACATCCATATATACTTACATGCAAGGGGAGACTGAAAAGTAATGCACACTTGGCTAAAGATCTAAAACTATTCAATCAAATTCTTAGTATCATATATGCCAGTTTGAAGCTTTCAGGGATTTTGTGGTTCATTTTTTTTGTAACGTAATATCCAACAAAAAACTTAAAACTTTTTACGTTATTTACGAAAGATTAATCTGTTATTATATAGCATCTCTGCAGTTTTATACAAATTAATATACATTTTTATATTTTAACCTTATTGAGTTCACGCCCTAGAAAAATGGACCATACATGTTGTAAAGTTAAAAGCAAATGCAAAGCCATTCACTTCCTACAATGTCTCAAGAAACCAACCAATGCTAGCAGAATGGTTAGTCTTCCCATGTGTCATACTGTCCATTGTCAATGTTATTGACATTCAGACTGTCTGCTGTCTCAGTCTTTTGTCACACAGTCGACTGTCTCAGTCTATCATAGTCTCATATTGCCCGAATGTCTCATTCAATCATGAAAGACTGCTGCAACTGAAAGCAATCTCTCAAAACTCTTAAAAAAAATTGTCATCCCTTTAACCCCAAACTGTTAATCCAATTTTTATATTAAAGTGATGTGTTTAATTCTGTTTTTAAAGTCTCCAGTGTAACTGCCATTTGATTTTCAAATTGGTAGTCCATTCCACATCCTTACTGTACCAGGGTACAATGAGTGTTGGTGACAATCAATGTTTGAAGACGGAACCATGTAGATTTCTGTTTGACGGCCTGGTTTGGTTTATCTTGTATTAAGTTAATAAAGCTGACCTAATAGAATAAGCAGTTCGTCATTTATACTATAGCTTTAAAGAAAAAGTTATTTTATTTGTGACCCTATGTTATTCTGAAGGTATCCATTGCAGTTCCAGTTGATTCATGTTTGTTTTGGTATTTCCTTTTGTGTATGTATAGTTATTATATTAGCTACAAAGCAGGCCGCATTATTTTGCAATTTCTCAATTTCTTGTATGTAGGTCTGTAGGTGTGGGTCACAGACGTAGCTAGATCTACCATAATCTAAGACTGGTCTTATTAAAGCCTTGTATTATTGTAACGCTTCTCATTTTATATTTTTATGACAGTTGTAAAGGTTTCTTCTAAAGAAGACTGAGGCTATTTGCTTTTCTGCATAGTACTCTATGTTGCTCTTTTCATTACAATAAATTGTCTACATATTTTGCATTGTTTGTTATTTTTAGTTTTTGAAATGTATGTCATAGTCTGAAATTAATGACTTATTTTACTTTTTGCAAATTTTCAGTACCTGACATTTATCTGGATGAAACTCCATTTTCCACTTTCTCTAACCCTATCCCTTCTCTTGATTGTGTTTTGTAATATTTTGCCATTATCCATGCTATTTATTTTTCTATACAATAGACTAGCATCAGCAAAGAGTCTTAGTTTAGTACCTGGTGAGAAGTTTTGGTCAACATCATTGATGTTTATAATGTTCTAGGAAGAAAAGAGGACCTAGGACAGTTCCCTGGGGGTAACACTGAAAGCAATGTTTTTTGTTGTTGATAAGAATAAAAGAATTAAAAAATACGATGCATGCTGTCAGTGATACAAAACAAAAATTAATTAATTATTTACTCTTCACAAAAAAAAGATTTCATCATTCTAAAGCACTCTCTTAGGTTATTTGTAACCTTTACATCAATTTTGTAGCCTGATTGGTTGAGAGATAAAGTTGCTGTTAGGATCGCATTTTAGCTTGTTTGTATTTATATGTTCTAGCTTAAAGTGCCCTGCAGTGGCAGGCATAATTGATTGTTTTCTGAATGTATTTTTGGATTGATCTTTTGTACATCCTCTGGTTCAATCATATCACCATTGTGTTTCTTGTGTAATTTTATCCTCGAAAACGTTGAGTCCAAACTTAAGTATAATATAGCTTTTAACAAACTTTACAAAAATCGAGAAGGAAACCTATGCTCTGCAAGGTTATAAGAAACCAAAGTGATTTAAAAAAATTTTAAATTAAAATAATAATTATACTAATGATACAGTGGTCTACACCTAAAAGGCTTCTGCCTAAGAGTAGTTAAAGGTCGCTTTTTGCGTGTGACGGATTTTCCCCTCTTTAACCCGCTCAATGGCTGATCGCTTGTATCCGCTCGATATGTGCAGTTACATCTCAATAATCGCCTCTTGAGCCAATCACCTATGTCAAAATGACAGTGATTTCAGTACAGTCAATGGCAGAATTGTATGAGGTTTTTTAATGTTTTCATTTCACTGAATTAGGTTTATGGATCTTCTAATGTTGCTAATGCACTAATTATTGCAAGTCATCTTTGATTCATCACAAATGGTTGAAAATTATAGAATTCACACAGAAAAATAAGTTTTATACACATTTTTAAATCATTTGTGTCTACATTATTTCTTGTCTAAAATTCCCATTCTTTGGATCAATTTGAATGTTAATTTTGTTTTACTGAAGCACATAACGAATATCTTGACGAAGGGCATTTGTACACTAATGTAATAAGTATTTTTAAAGCTTAAATCTGCCTACAAAATCTTTGTGATCAATAATTGCCACAAACCTCGGGGTGTTTGATCTTTGAGATTGCCTGAGGTAAGAGCACATCAGGGGCAGTCTGAGCAATCACAAGCTTGTAATTTGGTCCAGATGGCCCTAAAGGAGGAAAACCATTAAAGCTAGATATGTGGCAGCCTGCAAAAAAAATCATACCTTTCTGAATACTAAATGTTTTCAAAATCATGGAATTCATTGCATCAAGTCTTAAGTAGAAATACATGGACTCTATCTTTGAACAGAATAATTCCAGGCAAAAATTGAGAGATAAAAATTTTACGACAATGACATAGTAAGGTATAATTTTTTTTTCAATTTAGTAAAATTTAGTTGATTTCGTTATCTCTGGGTCAATTTCATAGTTTTTGTTATCATTTTTCTTCTATTTTCCATTTCTCTTTTTTTCTTATCAGAGAATCTGACTCTGGATTTCTTTTTATCTTAGTTTTTATGCCATCTTTTTTGGTTTGATCTCTTATTGTTGTGTATTGTTTCATGTAGCTTTCCCTGCTACCCTTTATAGACATTTTATTTCAGCTGCCGGTACTCTACTGTCCAAGTTTCCCTGCCTTAATTAGTGGAGAGTAGGACAATAAACTATGTTTTCTACTGCCATTTTAGTTTATGGTGACAATTCTTGTTTACTTTTAAATGCATTTCCTAGATGGATTTATATATATATTATTATTATCATTGCCTTTTAGATTCTCTGGCTGATTTCCTCTCTTAGTTTTCTCTCTGAGTTAATCATTACTTCTATGTTATGGTAGCTCTGAACTTGTTTTAACTTTTCTCTGCCCTGTTTAAGATTTTATGTTTTAGTTTCCCTATTAGATATACTTGCATTGTTTTTTTTTGGGAGGATTTTGCATTTGTTTTTTTATTCCTCCTTTATTTAGTTCATTATCTAGCATGTTGATATCAAGCTGAAGGTCACTTTCTGATTTTTCAAGTAGGGCTAAATCATCATCAAATGAAAGTATTGATAGATTTACTAGTTTGAGTTTTCACATACTACATTCATTTTCTTCCTTTTGAAGATGCTTTTGGGACTGAATCCATTAATATGATAAAGAAAAGAGGGCTTAGGATACAGCTCTAACTTCTATTATATCTACATCAAGTTCTTTAGATACATGTCCAGTTATTATCATTTTCACTACATATGTTGGTTTATTGTAAAAGCTAATAATGCCTTCTATTTTGTTCTTTTTGAAAATGCCATATTACATTCCTTCTCACAGTGTGAAATGCCTTTTCTAAGTCAATTAAACAGAAGTGCAGGTCAATGTCCATTTTAGGGATATTGCTATTACATGTATTTGTCTAATTGTAAATACATGTATGTGATCCTGTACACTTTTTCCTGGTATGAATCCACTCTGATGTTCTTCAATCTAAACCTCTACTGTTTTCCTCAGTTTCATTTCTAGTACTGATATTCTGGCAAAAAGTTTTCTTGGTGCGCTTAATACATGTACATGTAGATAGTGATATCCGTCTAGTGTCTGAGCATTCTATAGTTGATATATCCTTTCTTGTGTATTGGTACTTTTGTTCTCTTTTTCCACTTTCCAGTCATCTGGCACCCGTTTTAACATCCATGCTTGTTAATATATATATACAGTAGTGTGTCTGTCTCTCTCCATTTGTTTTTTATCATTTCTGAATAAACTTGATCTGCTCCTGAGGCCTTTCCTAGCAACTTTTCAAATTGCTGTTCGGATTTCTTTCATTGAGCTATCTACATCTTCTGTTGTCTCATCTGGATTTGTTTTGTAGTCCTTCTTATTGATTTGTACTCATTGTTTCATAATTATGTTCTAGGGGGATTATGTAATTGCTAAAAATACTTTCTCCATGTTTCCATGTATTTCTGTTTTGGCATTCTTAATTTGTCTAATTAGGCATGCTTTAGTATTTCTCATGCTTTTCAATACTCCCTGAACAGCTTTCTTGGGCATAATAACATTGTTTTCTGTCTCTTTTATTTTGTATGCAGTCTGTCCATATTTCTCTTGGACGTTTTTTCCCCTTCAGACTGAAGATGTACTCAAATATGGATGAAACAGCATGTTGCTTTTATCTTCTTTGACTCGTATTGATAGTATAAGCAAAGTATTTTACTTTTAATTTACAGTGTAGGCTACATTTTCATGAACTTGACGATGGTTTAAAGTCATCTTCTTTTTAAGATATCACTCCTTTCTTCACGAACTTCATGGGTTGAGCATTTCTTTCTGAGGCACAAACGGCAGACCTTTTAACTTTACTTTTTTAGTATTTTCATGTAACACATCTTTGTTGCAATGTAGTTTAGTATAATCTTTAAAATCAAACAAATCATGTCCGTATTACACATTCTCAACGTAATTCATCTTGTAAATATAATAATGTGTTGTTTGCATTAAGTAACACTTCTTCGTCTTCTTTTGTTTCTGCTTTGTTTTGTACATTGTCATGTACACCTTTTTTAAATGGCTATTTTATCATCTTTCCTTCTTTATCTTTAATAAAACGACCTAAACTAGATCTGTACCGGTATTTTCTTTAGAATAAATAAATTAATATATTTCATGAGGAAGCTTCATAAGTTTCAAATTGATAATAAAAAAACATTTTAATAAGACTTTTCCATGAAGCTTGCATAAAGAGTAACCATTGTTAGCATAACAGCTTGGAGAGAGAATACAAGGGAGAAAGAAAAGAAGAAATTTAATAACATACTAAAACATGTCGGGGGAGACTGATAAATAATGTAGAGTTGGAGAGCTTTGAATCTTTATGAAAATCTATGCAAGATCAAACTCAGGAGAATACTAAAAAGACAACACCCTCCTCTTTTCCCCATGCACACAACAAGTAGCATAGCCAAAACAACTAGTAGAAGCGGTCGACTTATACATTTAAATTCCCGCACTGAGAGATATTTTAGATCTTTTCTTCTAAGTGCTGTAAGAAATTTTGACAATTCTTAACTTTGAAATATGTCCGTTTACAAATGTTTGAACGATGAAAATTGCTGAATGGAGAATGAATGATTTGTAATAATGTGATGAATGTGTATGAAGCTTATTGTTTATGTACATTGTTTCACCACACTATCTACTTACTTATCTTTATATATATTTTTCCCTAGAATCTATACATTAATAATTAATTTAAGTTAAATTTGTTTTTGATTTAAATATATTGAGGTCTTCTTGTATTTCTGACGGAACACACGTATAATTTCCTTTTCTTGATCAATAAAGATAATTGAATTGAATTGATATGATGGTATATTTCATTCACAGAATAATAAAAAATACTTAAATACATGTACATGTCCTTGTAGATCTATAGGCAAGTTATTATCATTCGATATTAAGTCTAATGAAATAGGGCTTTATAATGTATAATGATAATATTAATAACACAAGTCAAAGTATCTGTTATGATAGGTTCACAAAGTTTAATGTATAGAATGGAATGAATAGACTACATGGACGACTCAGTGTAGAATGGTAAGAACAACACAATGATAAGTGATGTGGACGTTAATAGAGACATGTGATAACAAGTTAACTAGCATTCACACAAGCAGTTCCATGATATTCAAACACACAAGCAGTTCCATGATATTCAAACACGCAACAGTTCACAATTTAAAAGACATCACATCCCTCCCTTCTTTTGGAATAAATGTATATTTAATCTATCCAATGAGTTTTCTTTTCATGAAAAAAAAGCATACATTATGTTCACAATATGAGACATAAATACATGGTCTCTAAGAGATACTAAACTAGTATAGGATTATAATGTTGATTTACTAGTGTATATATATATATGCAATATGATGTAAACCACTGCACAATGTGAATTTTGAAAATCTTGCTTCTAAAGTTATGAAAAATTTCTCATGACAAATAATTATGTCATCATTGTCTTTAAACACAGATGACCAAAGATGTCTTCAGGAACAACTGACAAACATAGGACCATGAGAGAACTGGACACGTTTCCGAAATTGTATGACAAACACTTTCCATCTTTCTGCCGACCCCTAACGAAATAGGTGTATTTAGTAAAACTGGTGAGAGGGAATTCCAGAATGATGGCCGCCAGCTGAAAATTTTTGTGCCTCCTAACGTCTAGGTCCTATGATGATTGCTATTTTGATTTACGTAAAGGCTACAAAGATATGATCAAGAAAGATGAGACTGTGAAGTCATATCTCGACAACCTGTTACATTGGATTATGTGTAACAAGCATATCTTTTTTGAGAAAGGTTCTACGTCTAACCACTGTCAGGGGCCATCTGGAGAACCAAGTGGACCCATTTTTACAAGGTACAACAATATGTGTGCATTTTGAGATGACTACCGTTAAAACATAGCTTTGAATTGTAAAAACAATAGAGAATAATAAGCATCATTATAAATCGGTTATTTGATACTAAAATATCTCAATTTTTTAAAAGAAAATGTTACTGTTGGTTTTCTTTTTATGATTATGGTTTCCACATATATAATATTTGTGCTATCCAAATGAACCAGATCTCTCCCCTCATCATCTTTCAGTGATAGGTTCATATAAACCACATGGCCATATAATCAGAGGGATTAACCGGTTTTATCACAGTGATAGGATGATAAGTCTGTAGGTTAGCTGGTTATATTTCCTTCCTTATCCAGACCTTTTTTTTTCAAAATAAGTTTATAGTATTTTGTCAGCATATGAAGGCAAGGGATATTAGGGAAAAAAGCATTTTTTTAAAAATGTATGGCTTTTTATATCAATATTGGCGATCCGGTAACAGTTGCTGTCACTGCTACACCTTGGCTAATTTTATTCTGAGGTAAGTATGAATGCCTAGCCACTCTTCCTTCCCCTCTTAGCTTTGCCTCTTCTTATTTTATTCAGAGTAATGAACTGATCAATATGTCTGAGGTATAAGAGGTTGTGGAGGTGTTTGTAAATAGGCCTTTGGTAAGAATTCAATTTTGCTAGAGAAATGGCTGGAATGGCCTGCTGTTTTCGTTTTTTTTTCAACCATTAAAGGTTCTTTTACATGCACAAAAACACATGGGACCTCCTAGATTATCGTCCGTCTCGGATAGGACTAGGCACTCTTTTATCCTGCCTACTACAGGATAAGGGAGCAGAAGAAACATGAAAAAGACAGATTTCAAATTCAAACCTGCACAGTCGGGATTCGAATCCATGACTTTTGGCTGGGTAGGCGAGTGTCGTACCTACTTAGCTCACAGTTCCTTGTGACGATATATAAATGCAGCCTTCTTTCCCCTGTTTTATAATATATTTTTAAAAATATACAAATTGAGAAATAGTTTAAAGACAGTGCCTACCAATGTACAAGCATCTCTTTTTGCAGATGATTTTGCAATCTACATTGAAGGCAAACATTTACCATACCTTGAAAGATCAATGCAACTGCTTCAACAAGGTTCAAAGATGGGTAACTGACAATGGTTTTAAATTCTTCATGTCAAAAACTGTCTGTGTTCATTTTCATAACCAAAGAAATGAATATGCTGAACCGTTTTAATAAGACATCTCTCAAAGTATCCAATGAGACAAAATATTTAGTACACTCAAACACTACCCCCCACCCCCTCCCATGTTAGACTCCATTTAGTCTCTATATTGTCATAGGCACCTTCTAAACTTCACCTATAAAGAGCTTATATATTGAGGCCAGTGAACCATCTTTACATCACTGGCGTCTAATACTCAATGAACTACTATTTGAAATTAAAATCACTACCCCAAAATTCTGTGTACAGAAACATATTTGAAGCATTCACATCTGAAGTATTCAAATTATTTTCTCCCACATAATTCGGGCAAACATAAATTACGAGGAAATAAATGATAATAATTTTTTTAATTCCGCTATGGACCAAAACCAATAAAAAATATTGATTTTTCATTATCCAAATTCCCAAAAGACGAAACGAGCCCATTTGTTTTCCAACGAGAATTCTTGTAGATAATGAAGGATCTCCTTGAGTTGCCATATCTATATAGATAGCTCGAAAGAGGGTGCCATTTGTTATCCGGATCACCCAGAATACTCGAAAATGTGCTTTGAAAAGATAATACATCTATTTACAATGCTGAATTACTGGCCATTCATTTGATATAAAACAGCTGTGAAGGGATTATCAGAATTTTGTCTAGACAGATAGCCTGTCTGACCTTCAAGGTTCAAGAAATCCAGAAATTAAAAATCGAGTCTTGTCACTAATTAGACACCTTAAAAGACCTTGTTAGAAAACACATTACGTTTGTTTGGATACTGGGATGTGGGCATCAATGTGGTATTGTATGGGTTATTTCCTTCATTGTCCATCCATGATTGCAGTCTCTTGTTAACATCTCACTTTCAAAATTTCCCAAGGGGTGAGATGTTATGTGGACACTACTGAAACAAGTTTCAGGAAGTGATCCCAAAAATAACAGAAAGATCACATGTAAACGTAAGAAAGAAATAGGAAAAAGAAGAGAGTTTGTTAAGTCGCCTACATATTGGTCAATCTTGGCTCATGCAAGGTTTTCTGTTAATCCATGATGACCAGCCTTTCTACTGTCACTCCTGTGATTGCCTTTTACTATTAAACATGTTTTGATAGAGTACCCTGATCTGGTTGAAATGCGATCGAAAAATATTATTCCGAAAGAAATATTTACAAACTCTTTCAGAAGGCTGATCCGAAATCCTTTTTGGATATTTAAATTTTTTGATACATTGACTGTATTTTTATGATATTTACAAATATTAATGTAAGTTTATAAACTTGTTTTAGTTCTTAGCATTCTACCCAGACAGTTGTGAGTAATATTAGTCAGTTATGAATCCTGAGATTACCCCGCGGCGGACAGGGTTTACTTCAAAGAAATTAACAAATTCATTGTGAATGTATTGGACATTGTGGCATTTATCTGTTTGTGTTTCAGTTTTAAACGCTGTATTTTAAAATGATATTAAACAAGTTTCTCAAAATGGTCTCTATTCTATCTCCAGATTAAACATGGACTTCGTATGTTGGCGAGGACTATTGACACGTATTCTTTGTGTCCCGTATGAGCGAAGAGATGATTTATTAATTGCTGTCACTCGCTTCAGGGGAACCTATTACCTGTGTGCATTTGAAACAGAAAAACAAAAGCATGAGAGAGAAAACAAAACTGAAAGACAAGAAGAAATGTGTTGCTGGGGCTGGAAGTTTGAACAGTATATCACTGCTGGTAAGATAGGATGTGAACACTCAGAAGCTTGTTGGTGGGGGTTTATTTATTTATGTTTTTGTTCTTGCAATATTGTTGTGGTTTTTTTCTCTAGATGCCCGGGTTAATTGATTATTTTCTAAATTGAATTATGGTGTAATCTTTTCTGCGCCCTCGGATTGAAGAATAAATGTATCGCCATTGTTTTATTGACTTAAGAAAGGCATATGACATTGTGAGGAGGGAAGCTTTAATTTTTTTTACAATAAACCAACATGTGCAGGGTGAGTAGCTGGAAACGTATCTAAAGAATTTGATGTAGATATAGGAGTAAGACAAGGCTGTATCCTAAGTCTTTTTTTGTGTCACATTTATGGATTCGGTCCTTAAAAATGAAGAAAATGAATGTAAGTATGTGGAAACTCGAATCAGTAAATGTATCAATGCTTTCATTTGCTGATCATTTAGTTCTGTTTGGAAAATCAGAAAGGCACCTTCAGTCGAATATCAACATGATGAATAATGAATTATATAAAAACGGAATGAAAGTAAATGCAAAGAAAACAAAAATAATGCTAGTAAATAGGGAAACTAAAACACAAAATCTTAAATTGGGCAGGGAGAACTTAGAACAAGTTCAAAGCTACAATTACCTAGGAGTAATGATTAATTCGGAGGGAAAACTAAGAGATGAATTTAGTCAGAGAATCCTAAAGGCGATGATAATATATAATCATCTAGGAAAGGCATTTATAGGTAAACAAAAACTGTCTACAAAAATCAAAATGGCAGTATACAGCACACTTCATTGTCCTACTGTCCTCTATGACACTAAAACCTTAGACAGTAGGAATTCAGTGGAGCACAAGTAGCTGAAATGAAATATCTATGAAGAGTAGTAGGGAAAACTAAGAGAGACAAAATCAGAAATACAACAATAAGAGATCAAACCAAAGCAGATGGCATAAAAACTAAGATAGAAATAAATCAACTGAGATGGTTTGGGCATGTAAACAGAATGGATAACAATAGAATAGCTAAATCAGTGTACAGTGCTAAAACCCAAGGTAAAAGACCAAAGGCAGACCTCGTAGAAAGTGGGAAGAAGAAATAAAAGGTATTAAAGGAAAGAAATTTAACTTTCATGCAAGGAAACAGAAAATGCCACGGCAGGGCAGAGTGGAGAAAGATTATTTTGGGCATCTAAAACCCATACACCGGAAGGTAGAATGGGAGCTGATAAAGAAAGAAAGAAGTGTACAAGACCACATATTTACAATTAGACTTAGACAAATAATAGAAAAATTCCTTGAGAGAAATATTGACTTGCATTTGACACTGGAAGGTAGAATGGGAACTGATAAAGAAAGGCTATGCATTCATCTTATTCAACTTTACTGTTGTCATTGCCAATCTCCGTCTTATCTTTGATGTTGATTTGCCAATTTACTCTTTCTATTTCTTCTCCGTCGATTTCTATGATTGCTTCTTCTTCGGATTTATCTACGTCCATAGTATACAATATCTCATTTTACTTTCAATATTTTGGCAATTTCAAAGAGAAAAAAATGTATTTCTAAGCTCTGTATTGCTGAAAGGGAAAAGGAAAGATTGGATATCAGATACAGTGGGCACTACTTATAGCAGTGCTGAACATAAGCAACATACATTTTCACTTTTTCTCCTTTCGAGACATTTGGATATAAAGTGTTTTGTGATGGAACCCCTCATATATACGTACTATATCTATACTTGCTGTAGGCGCCCAGGTTAACTGATTATTTTTTAAATTAAATTTTTGTTTAATCTTTTCGGCGCCTTTGGGTTGAATAATCCTTTTGGATGCCTCATGTAATTCTATCCTAGAAAACGTTTGGTTTTAACTGTGGCAGTTGGCTGTAAAAATATTTTACAAGAATCGAGAACGAAACCCAAGCCCTGTGTGGTTATGGCAAGACAAAATAGATACAGTTCTTTCTGGAGTTTATCGCAGTCAAAGCTCAAAGACTCAGGGATTTATTATAAAAATATATCATAATCTAACATTGTATCCGGGCAATTAATATCACAGGCATACAAAATGCTTATACTTTAGTTGTCTTCTGACCTGCCATGCTGGGTCACAGTGTCAGGCACTGATTGACAGGTAGCAATATTTATGCTGCCTACTGTTAAGTCTCTCTCTTTTTCTGTATTTAGATGATTAGTAAGATTATAAGAAAAGTCGAAACTGAGCTAATTTTGCCAAGGATACATGAATATTTAAAAAATATTATTCATAACCGCTGCCTGCTTTATTTCATGGAAATCTGAAAGCTGGATGATTTTAACTTTGTTCAAATTAATTCTTTAAAAAATCTGCAAAGCATGAACAAAATATTCAAAGGATATTCTGATCCTATTAATTCTTTGAAAATACTTTGAAAAGTTTTTAGAAAGAAGTAAATATAATACCAAGGTTTCATAATGAAATGATCTAATACTAATATATTGTATAATTATATTTGCTTCATGCTAGATCCTAAAACAGGAGTACCAGACACAAATAACCCTGTCAACAATAATGAAGAGTTTGGAGTTGTTGTGAATTCCAAGCTGAGCGATCACTCACTGAGTAAGTGCATAGTTTTCTTAATAAGTTGACGCAGTTTAATACTGTTTTAATAGATTTTTAAACAACATGTTTTAAAAACCTCTTCAATTCATTCTAAATAGTCAAATTTTCAAACCTTTATGTCTCTTATAATATTTATTGTCTTTTTCTTGATTAATATTGGAGACATTATTGGAGACAAATTTCAGAACAGCTTTTTATAAATGAAAAATATTGTGTTATTTAAGCGACGGACATTCAATTTGGGCTTCCATAAATATCTTGGTTGTATGAATCTTAGAAACCATTGAACATTTTTAAACAGGGAAGAGAAGGCAAGTGTGCAATTATTCTACTTAAACTTTTTTGTTGTGGTTGTTTATCTCCGTAGGTGACTAGACAGTCAACAACACTTCTCCATTTCATTTGACTTTGGGCTGTCATTTCACTTTCTGCCTCTGACCAGTTGATTCCTGCTTCTCTAGTATTGTCAGTGTGCTACTTTCAGCTATATATGAGTATTATGAGCTGTCTCCTCATTATTCTTTCATGAGAATTCCTGTTTTACAGCCTGACTTTGTCGTATAGACCCATAGTTATAAACCATGAGTACATCCTGACATGGATGGTAACTACAGAAGCATGCATAGTTGTAACCAAGACACATGCGTAAGCTACCCTGCATGCAAAGCAAGCTTAGAAATGCAAAATATGCATTTTATTGAGATATACCAACCACCATGTTCCAATAAGAATGGACTGATACTAAGCATATTTTTTTTTAATGAATCTTCACGAGCAGAAAATCTTCTCGTCTGAGATTTTAACATTCATTCTGATGACATGAAAAATACAAACACAGAAAGATTCACATCTCTGTTTGAGTCAAAAGGACTTACACTGCACATTAAAGAATAAACTTATTTATGCCGACATATATTGGACTTGTTCCTTGTTTGGAAAGATAATCCATTCTTTCATTCTGCGAGAGCAGAAGAATATACCATATCAGACCACAATGACACATGGCAGCTGCAGAAAAGCAATGGTTATGGTGGTTATGGAGGGTTTCTTGCATGATTTTTTCTAGGAATAAGTTGAGCAATACTGGGGAAAGGCTGCAGCCCTGTCTGACGCCGACTGTTGTTTGGAATAGTTCTCCTACTTGGTTGTTCAAGAGAACTAAGCTGCTGGAATGATCATAGAGGCCTTTGATGGTTTCGATAAGCCCTACATCTATGTTGAAATCTCTGAGGGTGTGCCAGAGGCCCTTGTGCCAAATTCTATCGAAGGCTTTCTTAGAATCTATAAAGTTATGGAATAAATCTAGTTGATGTTGAATGTGTATTTCTATGAGAATTCTGCAATTGAAAATTTGTTCCACGGTGCTCTGGCCTGATCTAAACTTCTTCTGCTGCAAGTAATTCCTCAGCTTTTGTTTATAGTCAGTCGAGGATCACTAGAAACATAACCTTGCTGGGGTGACTGATCAGGCTTATGGTCCTGTGATTGTGACACTGGCTAGGATTTCCTTTTAGGAACGGCATAATTAGAGATTGTGCCCATTCTCTGGGTCACTTCTGGTCTTCCCGAATCCTCTGGCAGATGGCTGTAAGGGTTCTTATGCTGTGTCACCTCCTCTTTTAGTAGTTCTGAGGGAATGTTGTCCACTCCAGGTGATTTGCCTACTTTAAGGTTCTTTACTGCTGCTTTCACTTCCATGATTAACACTTACATTTTAATTTAACTTTAGTGTTAGAATGTTATCCAACATGATTAGGAATATTCATTTATGTGAAAATTTTTTTAGTTTTAGGCTGCTAGTCAGGCTTGAAAACGTAGGAGACAGTACTGATGGCCCTAAATCATAGCCCACTATTTCTTTTTCTGTCCATGAAAAACCGTATAATGTCTCACAAAATGATATCTCTTCTGAGTCAAATTTAGGCAGGGGAAATGCCTGGCAGTGGCAGGCAGGTGCTAATGTCCTCAGTCAAAATTTTCTAATAAAAGGAAAATAAACTTTGTGTCTCATAACAAAGGTTGTAAGACTCTTATACTCATTCAATATGCATTGTATGAAAGTCATTCTTATAAACCTTTAAACAGATATCCTACATATTTAGTAGAAGGGAACTCAATGGGAGCTAAAGACGGAGTATTCAGAAGAAGAGAACACCTCTGTCTTTGTTTTGTTTGTTTGCCCCAATGGTTAGGTGGCTTGGGATATCACCCATCACCCATCCAATGACTGACCATGCCTTTCGTTGCTTGACTTTTTTAGTCGGTCACTGATTTTTGCCAAGCTGCCATTTTACATCTGTACACAGTGGGAATTTTTATTCTGAGTAAAGCAAACTCTGATCCTGCCTGACTGGAGCTCTTTTCCACTTTTTTTTTGCCAGCTGTTAGAGTGCTGTGGTATGCTTGTTTCCTGTAATTGAGATCTGTTTTAGGAGGAATAAGTCGATGCTCCTTCAAACTCTTTGGTGCCAACTTCCACTACCACTATTTTGCCATTACTTTGGTCATGAATCTGGCATTTTGGCTGTCTATCGTCAGGTCACAGTACTTTGCAGATTTGTACTGGTTAGCTTGGTTGATTCTGCTCTCATAAGGCACTGTCAGTTCAATTATGATAATTAGATAATTAGGTTAGTGGAGGTTGATTGCAGTTCCGAGTCAGGTCTCATTCCAGTCATTCTTATAACCTGGGGATGGTTCTTCCAGTCTGGAAGGTCTGCTGAGAGATTCCAGTCATCAGCTTCATCTAGTATGCATTGGTTGGAGATAATCTTCACAGGTTTTCTTATCCATATCCTGGCTCTTCCTGTTCCAACGAAGGAAGGAGTTATGGTAGTTGATGTTTGTAGCTTTCCTCTAGCTGAGCTTAGCATTGATGCTAGTTCCTGGAGTATCTGGTTATATATCCATGTGTACCGACC
This sequence comes from Doris montereyensis, assembly GCA_037039925.1. Lineage (NCBI taxonomy): Eukaryota > Metazoa > Mollusca > Gastropoda > Nudibranchia > Dorididae > Doris > Doris montereyensis. The sequence goes on from JAXRKP010000281.1 coordinate 160,926, forward strand.
CTGTGCAAAGGTTACATGAACTGAGGAATTGCTCAATTATTTGTTTGCTTTGGAATCATGGACAATTTGTATTGTTTGTATTTCCCCACTCTACTAAATTTGCATTTGAAGGTAAGAGGTCATTCACTGATCACATTATATGGAACTTATCCTTAATGACACCATTTGCCATTGATCACATATCCAGGTTAGGCCCTTCTGCAAGGCATTTTCCCAGGTTGTCCAATGGCCTCGCTTGGATTTTTGGACTGCTCTATGGATTCACTTTTAGTATCATCTTCTCACTTTACTGCCTGGATGGTCATGTCTCTCTTTTCTTCACCTTCTGCTTTATGCCATCATTTTATTTTAGATGTTCCTATCCCTACACAGTTGTTCTGCATGTGCCCAATTGCTACCTTCATCCTCGTGCATTTTTGGGCTGCTTTTAATGCGTCAACATTTTCTTTTAGTTTTCTCTTGCGGCTGAACTGATCTCATAACCGAATTCTCAGAATTTTCAAGCTTCTTAAGGGGCCTTGCTTTTCCAACCTTATAAACTTCTACTACAGATTTCAAAGGTAATCTGGAGTTTTGCTTGCTGGCAGGAGAATGCCACGTTTGAAAGACAGAGTGTCCACCATATCACTTTCTCATATTATATTTATATATCTTGGCTTCAATCGCTTCAACAGCAAATGTGCATTTGTTGTATACCAGTAGGAGCCTGAAGATCCCCGCAGGAACAAAAGGTTTCAGCAACACTCCTCTATCTGACTCCGTTCTGGACAGCCCTCCTCAGTTCGGGCCACGTCAAACTAGAGGCTTTGACTTCTGCTTCAGTGCATCAGCGCCGTGTTTGTTTGGGTCAGCCTACTTTGCTTTCCCGACAGATTCCAATCCAGTTATTACTGTTACGGATTTCTTGAATAGGCTCTACCCATCTAGCCCTCTACTGTGTCTCACTGGTGACGTCGTTGCCATTTTTATCTTTCACAGGGCAAGATGCATTTTTTGTTTAAAGTTTGTCTCTTTGATATGAAAATTCATGTATCATCATATTGACAGAAGAAGCAGAAGCAGTCGCAGTAAAAAGAGATTTGAAAACAGCTGCAAAAAAAAATAATAAAAAAAAAAAATAATAGTAATAATAAGCAAGATATATGAGCTTTGACCGAGGGCGTGTATGTGGGGGTTGGTTGGGGTGTAGTATGTGTGTGTGGGGGGGAGGGGGGATCCTACGCATTTCTGTGATGTATTTATCAACGCAAATGGAGGTGGGGGTAGGGCATGGATGAATGAGCTTTGTCCGAAGGCGTGTGTATGGGCGTCGGTTGAGATGTATCGTGTGTGTGTGTGTGGGGGGGGGGGGGGGGAGGTTCGAATGAAGTTGTGTATCCTGCGCATTTCTGTGATTTATTTATTAAAACAAATGGATGTGGGGGAGTGGAAATGGATGAATGAGCTTTGATTGAAGGTGTGCATGTGTGTAGGGGTTGGTTGGGTAGTGTTGTGTGATGGGTGGGGGCGGCTATGGGAGGGCTCGAATGGTGTATATTATCTTACGTATTTCTGTGATGTATTTGTCATACTAATGCTCTTACTGCATTAATGTTGAGCAATTTTAATAATGAATAGATCTATGTATTATGTTTTTAAACTTACTTATGAGGAACAGAATATAATTTCCTTCTTTGGATGAATAAAGTATTATTATTATTATTATTGATTTTATTTTTTAATTTATTTTTTTCTTTTTCTGCAGCTGTTTTCAAATCTCTTTTTACTGCGACTGTCAATTAATGAATGTACTTTCGTTGATCTTGCTCTATGCTTCTCTTTAGCTTTTGGATAGGGACCATAAGAGCTTGGGAATCAACATGACCTCGAAACACAATGCTTTATATTATCCTTTGAGTTGGAGACCACATTTGTTGATTCTTTTCAGCCCCTCCTCGGCTGCTTCTTGAGTTTTTAAAAATCTCTTTGTATCGTTTAGTGCCGTATGATGCCATCTTCCTAGACTCTTGACTGGCACCCTTATCAATCATGGTAGCTATTCTCTGAAGTCCTATTGAGAATGAGATACTCTGCTACTTTTCCTTTACGAATGGAGAGACATCGAGATTTATAATTCATATATCATCATTTAGAAATTTCATCAAATTTGCCTTCAGAGTAAGTAGTTACATAAATTCAATGGTATTCATGGTAATGATATGTACATCGAATGTATTTACTCTCCTTTTTTCAGTGTATGCGGCAGAAGTTGATTGTTATGAAAAAATTGGACAAACATCCCAATATGTTGAATTGAAGACATCGCGTATTATTGACGCGAGACGACAGTATGAGAACTTTTGTAGGTAAGCTATCAGTACCTTCACTTTTGGTCAAATCCGAAGATAGTCCTTGTTTGAGATTGTTTTCATGAAAATTCACATTCATAACTGTAAAACCTGGAGTAAGTGATTGTTTCTCTTCTAAGGGTTCGTACAGAACTCAAATGTCATACGCTCATTCTATAGTTAAAAATGAATCTTGTTTATGTATTGCTGAAAGTGAAAATGTAAGCTTGGCAATCTGAATTATAAGACTTGTCTTTCTAATTTTTATTTTCTCTTTTCACTTTTCTTCTTTTTTTTTTAAAGGAGAATTTTAGGGGTAAGGAGTTGAATTTGGTTAAACTTCTTTCTTCTTTGTTTTTAAAAAAAGTTTTGGGTTGCCTAGTTCATTCCATTCACTCTTTCAAATGTCTTTCATTTTGCTATTTGCTTTACTTTGGCAATAAAAGTGAACTCACCATTTATCCCCTAGTGGTAATAAAAACTTGAGCAGGTCATGAGAAAGTCATTTTTGCCCAAAACGGGACAAATCTAGTTTATTGAATGGAGTAGTTCATTCTTTTGCAATGATACCATAAAAAAATGCGCAGTATCAATTCTTTGAATTTATATGAATGTCTTAGAGACAACGCAGGTACAACTTTCAACACACATCTGCTGTACTATAAAAGACAGTAATTTTGTCTATAGTATTGTCTAAAATATTGCAAATTGGTACTCATCTTAATCTTTGCAGTGTACTCTTTCCACAAAAGATAATTTTGGCAAATTGTTGTGAATATTGCCATAGATCGCCAGGAAAATAAAGGACATTCCACGTACCTGTTATCAAAAGGTGCTAATGTATAAAATGAAAAATAAAAGCATGCATGTGTTATGTTATGTAGTATACTTTCTGAGAAACTTTTTGGGTGAAAAAATTGTAGTAAATTGTAAACAGTTTTTAATGCAATTTTCAACATCCTAGAAATTAAACAATTTACAGATTTGTCCAAACCCATGCATTTTTTTGTTTCTTGTATGTAAATAAAGATGTGTACCAATTTTGAAACATACCTAAAATATTGATTCAGTTTTTACGTTTTGAAAATTCATGTTTTGTAGATCTATATAAATCAAATATGGCGCGTTGTTTCAATGTGGCATCATTTCCATGGCAAATTTGGTCAACTTTCAACCAGTTTTGCACACACCCCCCCCCATTTCGATCCATTGAACTCATATATGAAGGTCATAGTTGTTTTGCTTTATCAGTTTCAAAATGACCTTCAGGACCCACGCCTGCCATTAAGAATTTCATGAAATGGTATTCGGCCTTCTCAAAAATTCATTAGCTCATTGTTATTGCACTGGGTGTATATTTCGTTTATTCCACTACTTTCCAATTCAATTTTAAGGTGTACATATCAATTGACGAAATTATGTCACAAAAAAAGAAAATTATGAAAGAAAACGGAAACGTTAAGCCCTCATTGTGGCTTGTGATTTAATTTTTTAGCATCAATTGATATAGTGGTAATGAGGAGTTCTAGGGTCAAACTGTTGATATTATTGATGTTAATGCTCCCTCTGCTAAAGTGCTAAAGGGAGCTAATGACTCGGAGTAAAAATATTTTAATTGAGTTTAACGTCTATGTGTTTCAAGTGTTTGTCCTTTCTTACACCCCTAAATTTGTCCTTTTAGCACAAGATTTGTATTTGAAGTGAGTGCCTTGTGGTACTAAATCTATACCTGTACTTTGATGTTGGGTTGGATTGTATTTTTTTCATCAGATTCAAGCTGATAAAATGGTGGGCCCAAAGCTTCTTGATTGGCATCCCAAAAATTGTATGTGGATTCCGTGATGATGATGGAATTGTCAGAAAACTTGAAGATTACAAAGTGACCAACATACCTCGGAAAGCAAAAGTAAGTTCTTTTGTTTTTGGTTTTGTTGCTGTGTTTTGCTATTGTTTTGTTTTATCTTTTTTGAAAGTGGGGGGTGGGGATGTTTGTCTTAAAGGAAATACTCAAATGAATGTTTGTCTTATTTAACAAGCAGGCTATAAGTAGTTTGTCACGTGGTAGCAATACTAGATTTGAAGTTGTTTCATAATAATAAGTTATTTGTCATGCGTACCTCAACGGTTTATCTATTTTAAGGAAAGAGCTTTATTCATTAATATTTTTTTAAAATTATGACTATCTGAAGAAGAAAAATCTAATACCAAAAATTTGCTGAATTATCATAGAATCACTTGCTTCTTCTGCATCTTCTTTATCAGTCTTTAACAATCTGTATTGTACTATTGTTAAAACCTCATTAACATCATTCTGGGAATAAATTATATTTGTAAGAGGACTTCTACTAGGAGTACTCATTAGATTAATTTCTTTTGAGTTTAAATTGCTGCAAATACCTTGTGAAAAGTGTGATTTTGATTAAAGAACTACTGTTTATCAATGTGGACTGTCCTTGTATGTTACTGTTTCATTGTTTTCTTTCTTTATCGATAAAATATATCAAAGATGACTTTTTCACACAAAAGTACCACACGCTAGCTGAAGCCAAAGTTTTTGCCAGATGTCCTACTAATAGTACGATTGTCATTCTAATATTTAATGTAGGTCATGGGAAGGCAACAGATTATTTTTAAAATCACTGTATTTTGAGTTATTGATTGCTCTTAATCAACCAAACAATACTGAAGTTTCCCTTTGTTTAGATTAAGGTTCATTAAAGAGTTTAGTTGAAGTACTGTACATTGTAATGACTCACTGTAATGACTCACATACAAGTTTGCTCAGGCAGAATGGAAAGGAAGATTGAAATTACCCCTAATGCTTGACATCATATGAAAATTGCACTATTATCACTATTAGAATGTGAAATAAAGTACTTTAAATATCTGTGTCAGCATTGAGTGAGTTAAATTTTGGGTTGTTGTATTGAATATTCTGTTAATCCGTGGAGATATATGTGTCAGATTCACTTTAAATGCCATAACAGTATAATTTCATTCATGAGCCTTCAATTTCTGTTCCTACCTTGCTCTCTTGTCTGTTGAGTTATTTTTTCTTTCTTTCTTTCTTTCTTTCTTTATCAATTTCCATTCTACTTTCTGGTGTATGGGTTTAGATGCCCTGTTCTGGCATTTTCTGTTTCCTTCCATGAAAGTTAAATTTCTTTCCTTTAATGCCTCTTTTGTATCTTCTTTTCACTTTCTCCAAGGTCTGCCTTTTGGTCTTTTACCTTGGGTTTTATCACTGTATACTGATTTATCCATTTTATTGTCATTTATGCTGTTTACATGCCCAAACCATCTCAATTGATTTATTTCTATCTTAGTTTTTATGCCATCTGCTTTGATTTGATTTCTTATTGTTGTGTTTCTGATTTTGTCTCCTTTAGTTTTCCCTACTACTCTTCTTAGATATTTCATTTCAGCTGCTTGTACTCTACTGTATTCCCTACTGTCTAACGTCCAGATTTCACTGCCATAGAGGAGGGTAGGAAAATCAACTGTATTGTATATTGCCATTTTGGTTTTTGTTGACAATTAATGCCTTTCCTAGATGGTTACATATTGTCATTGCCTTTTGAATTCTCTGGCTGATTTCTTCTCTTAGTTTTCCCTCTGAGTTAAGATTTTGTGTTTTAGCTTCCCTAGTTACTAGCATTGTTTTGGTTTTCTTGGCATTTACTCTCATTCTTCTTTTATTTAATTCATTATGTATTATGTTGATATTTGACTGGAGGTCCCTTTCTGATTTTCCAAACAGAACTAAATCATCAGCAAATGAAAGCATTGATACATTTACTGGTTTGAGATTCCATATACCTACATTCATTTTCTTCATGTTTGAGGATACCTTTGCGACTGAATCCATAAATGTGATAAACAAAAGAGGACTGCCATAGTTCGTCCCTCCTCACAGTGTCAAATGCCTTTTCTAAATCAATAAAACACAGATGCAAGTCAATGTTTTCTCAAGGAATTTTTCTATTATTTGTGTAATTGTAAATATGTGATCTTGTACACTTCTTCCTGGTCTAAATCCACTCTGGTGTTCTGCAATCTGATCCTCTACTCTTTTTCTTAGTCTCATTTCCAGAATCCTGGCATACTCTTTTCCTGGTACGCTAAGTAGTGATATCCCTCTATAGTTTGAGCATTCCATGGTTGATCCTTTGTTGTGTATTGGTACTACCATTCCCTTTTTCCAGTCGTCTGGCACCTGTTTGGACTTCCATGCTTGTTGACATATTGCATGTAGTAGTTTGTCTGCCTCTCTCCCTTGGTTTTTAATCATTTCTGGATAAATTTGATCTGCTCCTGGGGCTTTTCCTAATTTCGCTTTTCTTATAGCTGTTTGGATTTCTTCCATTGAGATATCTACATCTTCAGCTGTCTCAACTGGATTACTAGTCACTCTTATTAATTGATCTTTACTCCTTGTTTCATACGTTCTGGAGGGATTATGTAATTGTTGAAAATACTTTCTCCACGTTTCCATGATTTCGCTGTCTCCCTTTCATTATTTCTCCTTTGCCGTTCTTAATTTGTCGTATTGGGCATACTTTGGTCTTTCTCATGCTTTTCATTGCCCCCCAGAACAGCTTTTGATTTTCTTGATAGCTTTCTTGAAGTCTTTGTCCAAACTCTTCCCGCTGTTCCTGTTTTACTTTCCTAACTTCCTCTTTTGCGATAGTTTTTTTACTCACGTAATCTATCCTATCCTCTGGTCTCTTTGTTTGCAAGTAATGCAAGTATTTCTTCCAGGCATCTTTCTTTTCTTTGATCTTAGTCTTGACTTTCTCATTCCACCATGCTGTCCTTTTCCCATCTCCTTTAAGTTGTTTCCTACCACAGACCTCTTCAGTACAACTGAGGAGTGTTTCTTTATATATTTGCCACTTTTCTTCTATTGTGCTTTCCTTCAGATCCATCTGCCTTTCACTGATAGATCTTTTTATCCTGGTTTGGTACATCTGTTTTACTATTGGTTTATTTAGTTCTTCTATTTTGAGTTTAGTAGCTTTCTTCTCTTTCCTTTTCTATTTGTTTTCTTCAGTTATTAATCTCATTTTGGCTATCACTAGGTCATGATCACTAAATATTTCAGCTCCTCTACTTACTCTAACATCCATTGTACTGTAAAAAAGGGAGCTGCTAACTATTATGTAGTCTAAGATTGACTTTTCACATCTGTCTTCATTTACTCTTGTATATTTGTGGATATCTTTATGAGGAAAAAATGTGTTAGCTATTTTCATGTTATTCTTTAGGCAAAAATCTATTAGTCTCTCCATTTGGAGAAGTTGTTGTCTCTCCTTCTTTACCTATTACTCCTCCTGATGTTTCTACATTGTTGCTTACTCTAGCGTTTAAATCTCCTAAAACCATTAGTTCCTGCTTGGGTTTGAGATTCTCTGCAGCTATTTGTAAATCATTTTCGAAGATATCTTTTTCTTCTTTGGGGGCATCTTCATTTGGTCCATAAGCTATTAATAATTTAATTCCTCGTCTTTTTGGTTTAATATTTACCTCTAATAGTCGTGTGCTTACAAATTTCCAACTTTCTAGTAGCATTTCTTGCCTTTATGCATTAGGAGGCCTACTCCTGCTCTAGCTCTATCTTTGAAATCTACTCCTGAGAAGATTTAAGTATTGTATGATTTGGTCCTACATTTTCTATTCCTTGTCCTTTTTCTTTGTTTTTGTAATAGCCAAAATGTCTACTTTGAATTTTTCCATTTCTTCAGCTAATTCTAATTCCTTTCCATTAATTTCCCTAACATTCCATGTTCCAAAAATCACAGTCCGTGTTCTTTTCCAGAGTCGTCTTCGAAAGTTCAAGCCGGGTATATCATTGTATATATTACTTTGAATCAGGTTGTTTTGGATAACTATTATTTTCAGGCCCCCTACCAGGCCTTGTTATTTTCTGTCAGGGTTAGCCTTAGCCTTTGGTCAGCCAAGACCTACCTGCAAGACAGCAGGAGACTTGTAGAGGGCAGGACTGCCTAATCCCCGTACAGGTGCTTATTTGTCCACTGCCTGGGTTATTTTTGCTACGTTTTTAAATTCATTTGGTTCATGTAAATGGAATTTTTAGGAATATTGAATTGTAATATACTATGTTAGAGCCAATTTGGGTATGCATACATATCTCACAATATCAAAAAGATGTTAAATCCATTATTTCATTGTATTTTTCAACCTGTGGTAGGAAACTGTCAAATATCGTTTCTAGAGAAGCTGTATGATTTGATAATGCTTTAAGATTTATGTATTGCAATTTATTACAATTCGTGTCACACATGGGAGATCTTGTACATATTTTTATTGTTTAAATTTTGTTGTTGTAATGAAATGCATTATGATTTAAAAAAATATTTTTTTTGAGGAACAGAATTTAATTTCCTTGTTAAAGTTTTATTATTATTATTATTATTATTATTATTATTATTATTATTATTATTATTATTATTATTATTATTATTATTATTATTATTATTATTATTATTATTATTATTATTATTATTATTATTATTATTATTATTATTATTTTATTATTACTATTATTATTATTATTATTATTATTATTATTATTATTATTATTATTATTATTATTATTATTATTATTATTATTATTATTATTATTATTATTATTATTATCATTGTTATTATTATTATTATGAGTTACATCTTTTTCTCTTTTCTGTAGTCAGCTCTAAGAGATGCATGGGATCCGTCTGTTTGCTTCAACTTTCTAGATGCATTTTTGCACTTTGTTAAGTCAAAAGTCACAGAGGATGATGAGAAGTAAGTTATACTCAGGATAGTAATACATACCATCACAACTAACCTGCCTCGTAAAAAATGCAAAATTTGCTCAGAAGCCATGTTTGTAGAACAATTTTGTCATTTTGTAATCCATGTATGTCCATTAATGTTTTTTTAGCTTCTTGCATGCGTTTGGTGGTTATGAATTGATGAAGTTAGGAAAATACATATCAATTTGTTTTCGTGGTGTCACTGGTGTCAGTCTTCAAAGTTGATATGTTGTTACTTTGTGCATATCATCAAAAAATTTAATATATAAAAAATTCATAACTTCCTAAATATGTATGCTATATCAATAAATTTAATATCAATTTACTCAGGATTAAAAGTTGTAACAGTCTGCACCATTGTTTTGTAAAATTTGATCAATTTAAACAATCAGATATGATATGACATAGATCTACAGATCAACTCCCTCAATTTAATTTATTTAATTTCTTTTGTGTTCATAACAAGCTTTGCTGGATGAATCCAGTAAGGCGGCAATGTCTGATAGCTCAATTGTCAACAGTTTTGATGTAGCCATTATGACATGTATTACAGTAGTGTTATCTTCGACGTTTTAAAATTTTCTTCATACCGGGCACTACTATTTTACTTCTAAAATGGCGTCAGGGCATTGTACATCGAGGGATCCACACGGGGTCTATAGGTGATTACAGGTACCTAAAAATCAAGCAGAATACGCCCATGTGTAGGTCTATATGTATAGATGTGTGTGCATCGTTATGCATATATGCTAAAAATTATCTAATGTATGTTGTCTATTTTGGTTAGTCTAGTGTGTATAGGATATGTGAACTTACATATGTATGAGTGCATATATATAGATACATCATCTATTAGTTTAATATTTTTAACATTTTATATTATACTGTTTGCAATCTGATTTTGTAAAACGCCTAGAGTTTGCCTTGGCGAGATATGACGTAATAGAAATATTCAACAGTATTATTATTATTATTATTATTATTATTATTATTATTATTGTTATTAGTATTATTATTATTATTATTACAGTAGTCTCCGTAAAAATGCATGTGGTCCACAAGTGACCAAAAACTGCGTTTTGGCAAAGGTGCATTTTGACAGAGTCAAGAGCCACAACCCATTACTTTCTTTTCATTGCCATTCTTGTTTGGAAATAAACTTTTGTTTTGTTAGTTGTTTGTTATTGTTTGAGTTTTGTTTGTTGTTGGTTGGTTTGAAAACAAGAGCCTAACCTTTTCTCAAAGATATATTACATTATTCTACACTCACTCAAGACTACAACAAGGGGTCGTTGGGATGGTGAAGACATTCGGCAACTAGGACTCATGCAGAGTACGATCTCCGTGGATAAAAGTGACACAATACCTTTCTCAAATTTTCTCACTGTGTTCAAAGAGAGAGAGTGCTGACCGAACTGTCTGTCTGACTGACTGAGTCGAGGAGGAAAGGGGCTGCAGTGAAAAGGGTGACCAGAGCCGAGACAGCCAAGCCTAATTGCATTATTATTATTGTTGTGTTGAGATTTAGATGCGACACACACAGACACACGTGCGTGATGGATTTTGTCACAGAGACAAGGCAAGAAGGGGTCATCAAGTTTATTTTTCTTAAAAATTGACTCTTTAAATGTTACAAATTGAAGACGGACTTACAAAAACCTGTCGCATTTTGAAGAAATCAAGCCAGTCGTTGTTGAATTTTGAGGGGGTAATTAGCGTTGTAAAATTCAGTTTCATGAAAAATAACATGCATTATGACGAATTGTGCATGTACTTTGGCAGAGACTACTGTAATCTTATTTTTTTTAAATTATTATTATTATTATTATTATTATTATTATTAGTATTATTATTATTATTATTATTATTATTATTATTATTATTATTATTATTATAATTATTATTATTACACAAATTTTAATTGTATGTTATCTTATAATGTCTGTGGTCAATACACAATAAATTATGTTTACTTCCTCTTCTTGTCAGGTGTGTTTACTTGTTCCGATGGGAGCCCAGGTCCTCTTTTCAGTATGAGAAAAGATATGATGATGCAGATTTTCAGTTTCTACCAAAATGGTTCACTGAATGGGACCAGTGGGATAAACCTCGGTGAAGAAAAAGTGAAAAATAGCAAACCTGTTTCTTGTTTCTTTGATCTTTTTGGTAATTTGGTAATTGTTTCAGCAATCAACTTATTATATACTGAGGTCATGCATTATTTAAATTTGTCATTTTTAATTACTGCATAAAAATGTCCATAACGCTTTACTACCGAAATGAAAATGTCATTCTTATAATCTAAAATTATTATCAAGGTGCTATTTGTGTAAAGCAGTAATTGTTTTAAAACCTGTATTGTTGGAAAGGCTAATTTTTTCTCTTGTTCTGTTTGGAAAACGATGAGTGTCACACTTTTCTCTCTATCCATTATGAGCAAAATATAAACAACACAGAAATAGTGTTGATTTGTCCTTTCTTATCATTGGTAGATGGTGGTATAGAATAAGGAGTTTTTTGATAACAGAGAATGCTCCTACAAGTACCCTTAGGTTTTTAAATCATATTTTGCTCACAGTCACAGTACTCACAGATTAACTCTTTCTGAAAGGTCATTCTCAGTAGGGGCCCAAAATTGTGGAATAGTTTCAGTCAAGATGTCGAATCATCAAGAAATCTTTACATTTTCAAAATGAGACTCAAAGCATATCTATTCAAGAAAGCATACGAATAAGTATTGTCCCTTAGATAAAAACAATTTCTATTATAAACCAACATCTTAAGTTCTGAACATTCTGTTCCCCATTTCATCAAATTATCGTGATTTTACATGCAATATGAAATTGTACTAGTTTTTACATTCTTACTTTTTTCCAATAATGTTATTGTTAATGTTATGACTTTTTGTTTCGTGTTTGTACATACTAAGTTTTATTCTCAGTGTCTTAGAGCATTTAAATGAATTTGTGTGCTTTATAAATGAATAATTTCTATTATTACTACCATTTACTATTATTTTTTTGAGTGGAAATTTCCAAACCGACCAAGCTTGTTTTAAACAATATTGACAACTTTCAAGTGGTGACACCCTAAATTCGGTTGAGGTTGGAAAAGCTTTTCAATATGAAAAGAACTTCCGAATACATGCTTTATTCATTTTCCCAATGTTCAAATCCCATTCCTTGAGAATTCTCACTCATTTTGATCTGCTAATGTACCAGATTTTGATACTATTTGTTACTGTGGCTGGCTATGTCGCAAAGAACGCTAGCTTTGAAATATTACAATTATATTTATTAATTATGTCTCCCACTGTGATTAGATTTGATTTGAAATTTATTGCTTGTTTTCATTGTCAAGTGTAATTATGATTGAATAGTGCTTGTGTGTGTATAGTATATATGTATGTGTGTGTGTGCGTGTGTGTGTTTACATGCATGTGCATATTTGCAATTTGGGTGAAATATAAGACAACAAGAAAAATGAAACATCAAGAATCCTCAGTCTTATACTTTATTTTTGATGTTCTGTTTTGTGATAAAAATAAGTGATTAAGTGTGACAGTGTATCTCTCTTTAACTCTCTCTCTTCCTCCTCCTTCTCTTTATCCCTCTCTTTCTCTCTCTCTCCCCCTCCCTCCCTATCTCTCTCTCTCAAGTGGATAGTTGGCGGGACTGTAGGTCCTATTGCTTTCATTTCACTCTTCCACTTTTCTATAATCTTGCTTTTTCTTCATTAACATCACCAATGGGGTAAACGTCAATGAAACAAACTGTATGTCTGTCTCTATCTCTCTATCTCCAAGTCTGTCTGTCTGTCTATGTCTCTCTCTATTTCAATGTCTGTCTATCTATCTGTCAATCTATCTCAATCAACAAATGATACTAGACAAACATTTTTTTAAATTATTAAGACGTGTTTATAAACGTTATTTAGTTTACACTAGATCTAGATAATAATAATTCCAAATATAAACAAAATGAAGTATGAAAATAAATGAAGCCTACTGAACTGAAAAAATTCAAAGAAGACATTTGAACCAGCATCAATGATTGATTGTCATATTTTGTAGTTCTTACAGCTGGTGCCTTGTAACTTTAAACCCTTGTCTTACTTTGAACAGGTTTCGTGTGGTTAGCCTTTTTTTCTTTTGTTTTACACTATAACAGCCGTCCTGTTTCAAGATTGCAGGCCTTGACTAGATCTATATTAAAAGTAATAAAAATGATAAATGACAATAACTTAATAAGTGACAACTCCACCAATAAGGACAGAGCAAACATGTGACATTTTAGGTATAACCCTTCGAAAGACAACAAATGAGGAATATCTACATACTTATACAGGCATCACACAGTGTGATGTCTAAAGGAAAAACAGAAAGGAGAAAGGAAGAGGGCGAGTAAAAACAGGCTGCATACTATGTGTAAAGAAAATATATAAGTGCCTAACACTACTAACAGTAAGAAAGGTGGCCCAAGAATAGTATGGCAAAGAAGATAATAAAAAAAATTATACATAGCGTTAGAGAATACAGTAGAGTATAGGCAGCTGAAATGAAATATCTAAGAAGAGTGGTAGGGAAAACTAAACGAGACAAAATCAGAAACACAACAATAAGAGATCAAACCAAAGCAGATGGCATAAAAACTAAGATAGAAACAATTCAATTGAGATGGTTTGGGCATGTAAACAGAATGAATGACAGTTGAATAGCTAAATCAGTATACAGTGCTAATGTCCAAGGTAAAAGACCAAAAGGCAAAGAAATTAAATTTTTTGGAAGGAAACAGAAAATGCCAGGACAGGGCATCCTGGAGAGAGATCATCTCGGGCATCTGAACCCATACACCGAAAGGTAGAATGGGAACTGATAAAGAAAGAAAGAAAGAAAACACCAAAGAGATGTGGCAATGCAAACTATCTAAATAGCCGTAAATAACACAAATGAGACACAGTGGAGTGAAGTCAAAAGTCATAAACGACAATTAGTGACAACACCAATTTTAGATAGAACAAACACATGATGTTTCGGGTATAACCCTTTGTCCATATTTACATCATTTTATTATCTTTGTTACCCGGTATACTATTCTTGGGCCACCGTTCTTACTGCTACATGCTTATAACTTCATGGTACATGTATTGCAAAATCAGAACATGGAAGCATGTCTGTATGAATTAAACGGTCAATATAAATGAAATAATAGATATGGCAATCAGGGCAGTGGACAGGTGCTTGCACCTGTACAAGGATTAGGCAGTCCCGCCCTCCATGAGTCTCCTGCTGCCTTGCAGTTGCAGGACGGTCTTGGCTGACCAAAGGCTAAGGAATTAACCCTGACTGACAGAAAATAACAAAGTCTGGTAGGGGGCCTCAAGGTGGCACCCTCACCATCTACTCAGGGTACAGTGGGCTAATCATCTGCTTATCCAAAACCAACCAATTCAGAGAACTAAATGTGAGATAACCTGATTAATTTTTCGAAGACAATCCTGGAAACGAACACGGACCGTGATTTTTGGAACGTGGAATATGAAGACATTAAATGGAAAAGAGTTAGAATTACTATTATTAGCCGAAGCAATGGAAACATTCAAATTAGACATTTTGGCCATCACAGAAACAAAGAAAAAAGGATAAGGAATGGAAAATGTAGGACCAAATCATACTTTAAGTTTAATCTTCTCAGGAGTAGATGTGAAAGACAGCTAGAGCGGCAGTAGGCCTCCTATTGCATGATAAAAGGCATGAAAGGCTACTAGAAAGTTGGAAATTCATAAAGCCCACGGCTATTACTATTAGAGGTAAACATTAAACCAAAAGGAAGAGAAACTAAATTATTAAACTTATGATTATGGACCAAACGAAGACGACATCAAAGAAGAAAAATATATCTTCGAAAACAATTTACAAAAAGCTGCAGATCTCAAACCCAGGTTTTTTATGGTTGGTGCCATGATGGCTTCTTTAAGTGCATTTGGAAAGACACCATCATGTAGGCAAGCATTATCAATGTCACATCTTTTATTTTATCGTTTGACTCACTTGGATGTAGCGATAAGTAATTCTAAACAGCTCTTTTGTGTTTCCTCTATTTAGAAATATATTGTTCTTCTTCACATGTCTTCTCTTTGCCTTTGAAATCATTTTTATTAAATTTCCTTCTGAGATCTGTACATCGTTTTCAATCGCAAATTGAATTGGTTTTGACCCACTTTCTTTTAGTTTTACCACGCCGTTCTTATTTCATCATGCTGTGAATCTCGTCTGTATACCATTGACAATTAGTAGGCCTCATGGTTATACTCTATAGTATACATGTAGTAGTAGTAGTACTTGATTTACGGGATGTAAAGTCTAGAATATGTGTCAGTTCTTGATTGAATACGTTTACTTTATCCTCATGTTTGAATTTCTTTGATTTTATCTTCCAAATTGCTTTCTTTAATTGATGTTTTAAAGATTTCATTTCAATGTCGTAAGTATCTGATCTTGCGGTACGTAATTTTCTTTCTCCTAGGGTTTGGTTTAAGTAATGATAGATGATACATCACACTAAGTGTGGTCTGAATTTTGTGGATCAGACACCACAAAGGAACCCATTGATTTCTCATCTTTGCACGCTATGACGATGTCAAGAATGTGAATGTGAGTGTGACTACTGTGACCCGCAGTATGTGTTCTTTCATTTATAATACATGTACGCTGTTTCAAAATCAAAGTGTACTGCAGATCCATGAATTGGTTGGCGTTGTCACATGGATAATTTACATGAATGTCAAAGTTTCCTGTTACAATCAACTTACCAGGTGTCAGACATTTTTTCAAGAGGTAATCCTCAAACTAAACAAAAAAGGCTTCAAAACTAGAGTAACTGTTGGTATTTAAATATTAGTGTATTGTTATTAGTGCTTGGAGTTTGATGTCTATAGATAAGACACTATTTTGAAAAAAATCGCTTTTGTGACTGAGCAAAATTTTTATATATATATTCAAATGATGTCTTCTCTTATTTTCACCATTTCAATCATTGAAATTGAAAGAAGAAAAATAAGAAGAAGAAATATATAAATGTAAATATATTACTATTATAATTTAATTAAGCAGCTTGATGCATCTTCAAGGTATTGAGACCCATAGTCATAGAGTTGGAACTTTCAGCAGAACAGTTTAAAAAAAATATTTTACTTTATCAATTTTTTCTATTGCTGCTCCCCAACTAAATGGCCCGTTGGTCTGTGTTATGATTACAGATTTAGCCGTCACACTACACAAGACTGTTAATGTTAATTTAAATAATATAGTAAAGCCATAGATAGAGCTAGAGCGTACCAGAGTCTCTAAAGCATGAAGTGGAACAGGTGATAGTGATAGCGATACTGAATTACTACATACAAGTAGAACCTACCAGCAGGATCCATTTAGTTTACAATCAAAGAAACAAACAAATAAACCAAAACAAACAAAAAAAGATTGTGATGATTTTGGTAGTGGATACTGCATTCATTTGCACAAGGGTAGAGCGGGTAGATGTAATGCATATCAATTGTCTTTCCCCTGTTGACCTAGCAACACAGCGCTGTCATATAATATTAGTGTCAAGAATCACCTCCAGGACCTCACGATGCCAAGTCTAGCAGCCTAATCTGTAATCACTAGGTAGACTAACGGCAACAGGGTGTAGTCATTTTGATTGGATTTGATTTATCCGCATCGACAACTAAGATGATCTGGGGGGGTGTGTGTGTGTGTGTGTGTGCGTGTGTGTTTTGGTTGAACTTTTAATCTTGCCCGGACTGCCTTGTTGTAAACAGCCAAGGGATCTTTAACGTGCAGTGTTGTGACTTCCTTCTTATCAATCATCCGTCTCTGATGGGACTAGGTGTCGATCCACCTATCTGGACTAGGGGGTAGATTTTATTCCAAAAAAAAAAAACTAAGAGAAAATGTTTTAACTGTCGTCGGGGCTTGAACCCACGACCTTTGGGTTGAGTGAGAGGCTGACATTTTGCCTCTGGATTACCGAGTCCCCCTGGTCTTAGTGAAATTATGATTTATTCTCATGACCTTTTACTATTACCAGTTGCCTACCATTTGGGCATAATTACTGGTACATACAAACATACATAATGTGAAATCCAACAACAATACACAAGTAATCATGAATCTAATATGTACATTTATTAGTCCACAACATTCATTGTCATCAATTTAAAAACAAAGAAAAGAAAAATAAGTACACTATTATTATTATATTGTCCAGGGCTGATTGGAACAAGAATAAATGGTTAAATTAATTTTTTTTATATTGTCTTTTTTTTCCTTTTCACTTTTAACAAATTTTCTCCAAAATGTACGGGGTCAGGGGCATAAACATTTAGGAATTATCGTTCAGAAATGATAACGCTGGAAGAAGCCATGAGGGGATGATCAAGTTAAATCTGCTACACAAATAACACACCAAGAAGAAAGAAATGAACAAAACCCCAAAAAAACAACAAAAAATTCTAACGTGAACACATTGTGTAACAAACCTTAAAATCATTTTTTTTAAAATCATACTCAATACTACCAGATTTTTAAAGAAACAAAACAGTACTGATGCATGCAATGAAAAAACAGGTGAAAGTAAAAAAAAGGTTTTGATAAGAGCATGAATGCAAAAATTTGCGCACTCATTATCTAATATAACTCATGTATAATATATGTATAATACCACATTCATTTTACATTATATATATATTATATATATACGTTTTTGTATAGTTGGCAGTTTTCTTTAAAGAAAAATTAATTTTGACTTGAGGTGAGAATCTGAACCAATAGTGATAGGAAAAAAGCTCACATTACTAACAAAAAAGACAAAAGTAAATTACTGTATCCAAATAAAGTATGTTACGTCAGCATCAATAGGTAAAACAATACAAGTGGTCTAACTTGCTCATCCCCTTTACTTGAGGCAAACTCTTCCTTACTCTTATTCTTGTTGCAACATGGAAACTTTTTTCAGAACGGAAAGGTCAAAAACAAGGGAAAAAAAAACACAAGGAAATCTGGTAGTGTCTTTGTGACACATCCAGTTGAGAGGGCTTTCTTGGGAACATATCAACTGGAAGACTTATGTATACAAATCAATAAAAAATAAAAAAGGACAAAACAAGTTGATAGACCTATAAGTAAAAAGAAAAAAAAAATGGAAGAAAGAAAAAAGACAATACAGAAAATGGAGACACTACAGAATGTACTAATACTAGTACTCTATATAAAAAATTTAAGGAGAGGATAGTAATAATGTGTTTGAGTTTGAGTGACAGGATCAGAGTTGTTTTTCATCATGAGGGTTTTGCATTTTTCTATGAGTTTTTTGTTCCTATTCATTTTCTAAATTATAATTGGAAATGTAACATAGGTAAGATATGTTCAAAAAGAGACCTTGACTTGATTAAATTTGACAACTGTAGAGGTCAAGGTTGAGGAAGCAGGAATCTTGATGCAACTAAAATTGTTATGAAAAGCAAAACACGATGACCATGACATGACATTAATGAATGACTGACAATTCAAGTAATGTACACACATATATATGATGTATATCAATTAAAACAAAACAAATTTTTTGGGCAGACGTGATGATACATATGTCGGGAGCTAGGGAGGAGTGTGTTCTGATAAAACTCAAATATCAGTCATCAACAATTTTGTGAAAAGTTAACTTGATTGGGCAAACATTCGATGGAGCCAAAGACAACATCATGATGATGATTAAAACTAAAACGAAGATGAGAAGACATGCCTATGTAGAAACACCACAGTCATCAACCAGCATTGGAGTATTGGCGGTGTTGAGAATGACAGCAAATGAAGACAGAAAAATTAATTTGCACAGATCATTAAAGAAAAACATTTAAACTATACCATACAAGTACAAGAGAAGCACATAAAACGTTGAAAGATTTCATTTCTTTGGTCCTGTGGCATAAATTAATATGAAGATTAGTAAGGAAGGACTGTACCAGTGTGAGAATGGTATTGCTATTAATTTTAACTAATTACATACTACTAACTTGGAATACCAATGATGCATCGAGCTTCACCCTAAACTTGGGCAACAATCTCATGGCTGATGTGATTTTCTCGTTTGTTTTCCTTCTTAAATTTCAGACAAAAGCCTGTGGGCCTTACACTGTATGAGTCACAATTTATTCAGACTTTCGAAGGTTATGGATTGAAAATGTAATGACTGACTTTTTTTTTGTAATAGCAGCCTTTATGCAATAAGCAAATCTCATACTCACAGTAATTCAGTCCTTCTTTACAGGAGATTTAAGTAGGTGAAATAGATGAATGCTGCCTCAGTATCTGATACATGTTGTCAGTCTTAGAGGTCTAGATGCTGGCACAAACCATATAGTCGCTTAGACCAAACTCTTATTTCCGCATGACGTACACTCAAATTATGTAGATCTACATAGACATTTATGACATTACACATGACACACACATCTTTTTAAAACAACATACTTCAAAGGAAATTATTAATTGTTTTTTCTCTTCCCTTAAGACTTGTTTTTAAAATAGGAAATAGAGCTTACAGATAGACACAAATTTGAGTTTTAGGTGGGAAATAGAAAGAGGAAATATGGAAAACACATAATGTACAAAATAATAAATCTAAATGCAATTTACATAAAAGATTTACTGATGTTGGGAAACATTGGTAAAAGAAAAACAAGTCAATTATTGAACCAGAAGTTCCTGATATGATTTGAGAATCTGTTGTACGATACAGAAATAAGTTCAAGATTATATAATATGGTCTAGACTTGGGGATTGGGGACTGGACATGGGATAAATGTTCCTATTCAAGTGAAATACCATAAAGTGACAAAACAGATGTGAATGAAGACTCCAGCAGTATCAGTTTTAGGAGATGAGTGATGAGGAACATCTCTTGACATCCTATTTCCTGCATTACACCTTTTTCTCATTCACTGATAAAATGTGCATATCAATACCTGGGAAAACCAAATCTGCTGTCCAAAATTCAATCTCCAAATCAAATATGATAATGGATTTTCTTTGTCAAAAATCCTAGCAAAACTATACATATCTTTTCAGGTTGAGATATTTTGAGAAAGGGAATAGAGTTAAAAATCAGTTCAATAAATATAAAAAAAGCTCTATTGTTATCTCATGTTTGCAATAAAGAAACTGTATACGCTTGTCCATAGTCCACGTGAATACTTTATTCTACTAAAATTCGTTTTTGTCCCGTCACTTAAAACTAAAAGACAACGGATGCTGATTATTATAAGTATAAGTGAAGCAAAGAACGCCATGCTTAAATATTATATGGACCCTAAAGGAGTAAAAATAAAAGCATGAGCTCAAGAAATGGTCAGAGTTAGAGATAGTGACACAAAGATTGTGACAGGAATGGTATGATAAGAGAGCTTTAACATGCATATGCATGTGTTAGTTTATGACTATTGTCTATTGTGAAGCAGAAAGAGAATGAAGACAGATATTTTAAGAAAAACAATATCAGAAGCAAAATGACATACACAATGTACTGGTTTTCAGTAAATATACATAACATAGTATAAAAGTACATTTTTACGCTTACAGAACTCAAAAAAAAAAAAAAAAAAAAAAGACAGACAAAATGGTGATGAGTAATGCTGAAATACTGGATTTCCTTTTCAAATAGACAATTTGGTTGCATGTCTCTGGAAAGGGGATAAACATATGGTACTTAAGTACAAAAATAATGATTTGTAGAGAATTGTATTGCTGACAAGAGGAAAGATTTTGCATAATAAGATGGTATAACAGAACACAACAATTTGTCCACAAATGAATGACCTTGTCATATTTAGGATTGTAGCTCAACAAAACAATGCTTTTACAATAAATATGAAGAAGAAAACTGTACTGCATCATCACCTCTCAGCCTGAGTTTTACTTTTTATCTCAATCAACGAAAAGAGACAAGCCAGAAAAAGAAAGGATAAAACACCCCCCAACAAAACAAATCTTACATGACCACATTTACTAGGACGGTAAGTTTAAAATCATTCAAGTTCAAGGAACTTTGTAGCAACATTTGATTAGATATATAATTAAATAAGCAATGCTACTGAGATTTTATTAAATAGTACAGTACCAGTATACATAAACGACAAAAAAGAAATGTGAAAGGAAAGCTTGTTACCAGCGCAATCTGTTAAGTAACTCAAAATAACCACTGACAAGAAATCAAATTTGCAAGTGAAATGAATGGAAAGAGGGAAGGTTTTTAGTTGCTTGGGGCAAAAAGCAAACTCAGAAGTACAAAAACACCACTAGACAGAAAACAGTCTATTACATGAATGAGTCTAAGTAAAAACCATCAACCATCAAAATAAAATATTCAATGGAAGTATGACTCAAATTCTCACATTCAAAAACTCTACTAATGACTAATGTAAGCAGAGACTTCTGTTTTCTGAAGAGTGTTTCTAGAAGCACTATGTCTTTTGTCTTTTTAACTCGACATTTGAAGGATGTAGGTATGGAAATCATTGTTTTTCTCTTTATATATAACAAAACTAGCCTATTCTGAAGTGAAACGGTTGTTTTAGAACTTTCCTTTTCGTATCCCCCTGAGGATTCTCTTTTTGCATAGTGACATTGTGAAAAAAACCCTCATACTAAGTTGCGTTTGTGCTATATTTTAATCAATAAATATAGGGTAGCCTTACTTTTGTACCTGTCCTTAATTAGTTGAATAAAGTATAACTTGACTAAAGATAAAAATAAATAAAAACATGCAACAATTCCTCTCCAAAATTTGCTCTGGATAAACACTTCTTTAGTAGTAACTAAGCTTGGGATAGTCTCTCCATGAAGAAATAAACAATCTTTTGATAAAAAATCAGTGTCATAAATGCTGCTTCCAATGGATCATTTACTTCAATGCCTTCCATCATTTGACCTTGCCTCAGCTTTCTTAGTGTAGAGTAACATGTTTAGAGAAAAAAAAAGTGTCATGAAAAATGAGAGTTTAGCGTATGCGTACAAATCATGTCCCGGTACAAATTACAAATATTAAAAAAAAACCATGAGCTAGCATTTGCGAAGGGTGGTTCATAGCACACCACATGTTTCGAAGTAAGCCATCTGCTTAAAACTTTCATCAAAGATGCAAATAAAATAAAAAGAACTTCAGCAACTGCTGGTAAAACACAGAAATTTATGGGGTTATAAGGAGGAATATTTTTTTTGCCAATGATCAAACCTTAACAAGTACAACCCTAAAAACTCAACAAGCGAAAATATGAAAAGACATAATAGGAGATGAAGGAGGATGGAAAGATCTTTCAACTTTAATTAAAATTAAAACGCATATTTTTCACTTTTCTCATAATTTACCAACCTAAAATTCTGTATACCCTAATAATTTTGAAACAATCGTACTGTTCACAAACAACCAAGCTTCCTTGTTACAATTACAATGGTTTGAGCCAAAATAGTGTTACATGAATTAGGAGACAAAAAAAGAAAAAGAAGGATGCATTTTGAAGAACCTCTCACAGTTAACTTAACAATAACTTTACATTCATAGATTCATATTATATGTTTCTTTGCTTGGTGCCACATGAATAAGTATTATTAGTACTGTTAGTGTTGGATGTTGGTATTTTATTAATTTCTTTTTGTTTTTATTTATTTCTTAAGTCTTTTTGTTGTTTTTATTTGAACTCAATATTACTATCATTACTGCCATAAAAGGAGGTTAAATGTGCGCTGGTTACACAAGTCACACACCCTAAGTACATAGACTCTTTATCTTTTGATAAAAAATTTCAAATTTATAACAAAGTCTTGATTGGATGACACTAAGCATGTGACTACTAACATACAATGATGATGCATTCTCCTTTACTGTAACTGTAAAGCTATGCAATGAAACAAAATTTTAAATAAAGAATATTAAGATTGACACTGCCGCAATTCTATCTGGAACATGTCACTTTCAAAGCATTTACTTATTCAGTACAGTGCATTTTGCCTCTTTTGAGCATCAAAAAATCAGCCATGGTCGGAAATTCAATACAACATAAGCATTTTAAGCACTTTGTGAATTAAATGATGATTCCACACCTACATTAATCAGGTAAAAGTTGGGCATAAAAAAGGATTTAAAATGAAAACTACCAAACCTCACAGTGTGAAGTTTCATTTATATGTCCCCCATAGGAGGATTAAAGCATTCAAATGCAGGTGGTAGATTTTAGCATTACATTATACCAATTGTGTGACAACATGGTCACATGTGTATGGATTTACTCGATATTTCAACATGGAATAATTGAATTATTCTAATTGTCCTAGGTTACAGTTACAGTAATTTTCTCATCATCTGTGTATGTATCATAATGTAATTATGTATTC
Organism: Doris montereyensis; assembly: GCA_037039925.1. Lineage (NCBI taxonomy): Eukaryota > Metazoa > Mollusca > Gastropoda > Nudibranchia > Dorididae > Doris > Doris montereyensis. The sequence goes on from JAXRKP010000281.1 coordinate 184,511, forward strand.
GCATTTAAGTATGAAAATGTAAGAGGAAGACCTAAGGGAGGAAAAAATTATTTTAAAAATGACTATCAGTATATCACTTTAGGCTTAGTATTTCATTGAATGAATCTCATGATTGTCATTTTGTCAAACAACTGACAGAAATCAATAGCATTATGATGACAATTTTTTTTATATCAACATCAAATAAAAATATAGGTGTTGTTGCCTTCAAGGAGAAATTCATGTATCAAAAAAAGTATGCAGAAGCATAAATATTACTACCCGAGTACAAAGCCAAAACTATCTGAAACTGACGGAGTTGAAAAATAGTTGAGAGCCTCTCGATATTCTATTCTATGACGTTTCAAGGTATTATCCTACTCTTTGCTAGGTTTAAGTGAGTTGCTTTTCATTTTTTTAAATTGACCAAAAGCAAAACTTAAACTTCAACGTGAATATATCAAAATTTAGTTTTTGGCCCCTTGTTTTTTGCCAACTTCTCTCGCGTTTTCAACTGACTTATGTGAAATTTGGTAGACTTTACTTTCAATGTATAAAATAAAAGTGTACCTGCGTAAGATGCTATTCTTTCTAGTCTACAACATAGTAACGAAATATGGTAGATACCACTGGAAGTGGAATGCTCTATTCAAGTTCAAGTTCTTTCTAACCATGTGTGTTGCGATAGGGAATGTGTAATACTAATACAATGTGCCCTCATACTCTTATATAGTAAACTAGGCAGGGTAATCAGAGGGCAAAACCAGTGGTGATGGAGGAAAAAACTAGCTGGGGAACACCCGCACTCTTTCGTTGCCTAATGAATCATACTGATAGTCGGCTTTGATTGGGAGTATCAGATTATCCTCAACCCCCCCCCCCCCCGATGTCAAAGTTAAGGCTTTTTAGCTTTTAGACACTCCATAGAGTGGCTAACATCATAAAATCAGAAGAAATAAAACCACACAAGCACACCTCTAAAATGCCCATTCAATTTTGCATTAGAATGTAGTATCATCAAATTTTGACTTTCTGAGTTAACGCACACAAGTACTCTGTTTAACTTTAATGCTTCCTCAACCAAAACCTGGCATGGCCTTCTAGTACATATAGTTACCCAGACTGAACGAGCTGTGTGTATGTCGTCGATTCAGTGTGAAGAGATAAATTATCCATTGCTAACACCTAAGGCTTTGGTTAACCTATTCTCATGTATTTATTGTTCAAGAAAAAGAAACATTTACCCTCCCGTTCAAAAGACTGTTAGTTAGTTATTTGTGTGGTAAAACATTCATGAAATCGTATCATTGTATATACATAATATATGTGATACTTCTAATGGAAACTTGAAGTGATACTGTTGCAGTATATATATAAATATCTTGTGAGCAAAACCACTGTCATACTAAATACAAGTTACTGTATCTACATCTATGTCAAATTTAAGTACCGAAATGAGATTCCTCCTTATACGTATGTATATATACTTTCAAGAATAGAGAATCATAGAAATGAGAACTAATAGTAATATACAGCTTATCCTTTAACACTGCCTTCATTGATAATATCATATGTATGAGTTGACTGATAGTTAATAGCAACCGCATTAAAATTTACACTACTTTCCTACTCTTCATCTCTTGAAAAATAAAACAAAAATCTGTCCACAAAGGATAAGATTAAGAGTGGTACACTCAATGCAATCAGTAAAGAAGACAATACCAGATCATGAAAGATTTCAAATTCAGCTGAATAAGTGAAATGGAAGTCATTCATCATACGTACATACAAAGACAAGACTCAATCACTTGAATAAGTGGGACAACAGATCTTGTTTTAACCCACTAGACCATAAGAAAATTATTTGAAGTAGTTAAACGTTTCACAAGCATGGAATTGCAAAGCGACAGCTTCGAGACAGAAAGTAAATAAGTGTAAATACATTATAAAAATGTAATTGTAACCAATTCTTTTGAAGTATCAAAAGTTGACTGTATTCCATTATACACATGAGATTCAAAACAAGATATAAACTACAATGTAATTTTCAATAAAATAAAATATTTAAAATATTAACAAAACAAATTCACCTCAAACTTATCCTTTTCAGAATGCACATGAAGTCAAATGACTAGAGCAACAGCCCATCATTAATTAAATAAATTGATTATCATTATTTATATCACAAGCCCCCCCCCCCCCCCCCCCATCGTCACACACACATGAAAACCCCCAACAAAAATAAAACATGAAACAAAAATACAAAGAAATAAAAAATAAAAACACAACAAAATAAAACACAACAAAAACGAACTAAATGATTCAAAATAAAAAGTCTACAAAAAACCATGTACTGCATGAACATGACAATATAATGTGTGAAATAGACCCTGTAAGACTAAGGGATGGGTGAATAAGTCAGGAAAGTCTTCTTTCACTTACTTTGAGAGCACATTATATGATACAGATGACATATCATATACAAGACAATTAGTAATTAGGTGTATATTTAATTGGAAATTCGTCATGTTTACAGTTTAGAACAAGTTATCTTTCTGTTACGTATCTAAGGCCAATACATCATGATTGACAAAAAAAAAAAAAGATAACACCAAGGCCATTGTTGTATTTATATATATATATATATATATATATATATATATATATATATATATATATATATATATATATATATATATATATATATATATATATATATACACACATATATGCCAAAATGGCTAACTTTAAAGACAAAAGGTCACAATGTTACCAATACCATGATAACCCCTTGTCTAAGACTACTAGCCTCCAATGTATGGTAATACAGAAGTTGAAATAAAAAAGATAGGTTTGATTTACGATTATATCTCTAAATCAATGCATTGGAATGATGATTTTGTGAACAAATCTAACAGCTAGATCTGTAAATGTCTGTATACAAATATTCTACATCATAAAATCCTTCTAACATATCAGCTTTGCAAGACAAAAACAAGGGGAAGCATGGTCTTAATGCTTACTGCATTCATGATAGTCAGTATGCATTAAAGTAAGCACGATGTGATGATAAGTTTCTTAAATTACTAAAAATGACGTGGTCAGTTATTCAGACGAAATTAAAGTACAAAAACCCCCAACAAAACAACCAAAGCATGGGTGCCAGCACCCAAGGTCACTGAAACCTGAACTTAAAATTTTCAATGTTGCCAAACCTGAAAATGCTCCCAATCGCGCAACATAGGCATACCTCGCACCTATTGTACAATGTAATTGTATTGATGTCTATGAAAAGAGAAGGAAAAGAAAAGATTTTGACTATTTGAGAACATCGCCAAATCGGAGATTTTTTTGGACAGAATTTGTTAGAACAGAATTCCGGTTTAAGCCGGAATAGCGGCACCCATGAACCAAAGTTATTTTGAGCTAAATTCTCTTTCTGCTTCCTTTAAAGAAACTCAACAAAGCATAATCTATGTTTCCACAATGATACTTGATGTGAATTGTGATGTATATAAATAAGACAGTTAAATCTTAAAAGGTTCTTTAAAATTATGAATTGATACGGCAATATTTAAAGTAAAGACAGTTGTTGCTTCATAACACATCAGTCCTTCCTTCACTAAATTTAAATATTGTATCCTTACTATCATTCTCTCATGTGGTATTTTTAACTAATTGAGTTTACAAAATCTACTTCCAGATTAAACATGCAACAAGAAAGTAGTTACAATAGTCGCTGGATAAAAGCACATTTCATAAAAACACACTCTGCATAAACACGCCTATATCTGCTGACCGAATATTTACTACACAATAAAAATGTTCCCATAAACACACAGTATGCATAAAAGCACGCTTTTTCCCTGCGCCCAAAGGGCGTGCGTTTATCCAGCGTTTACTGTACCACAAACACCCTGCCTATCACGGTGGAAAATAGGCTAGCCAGTACAAGAGATTTTTGCAAGATTTAGTGTCCTGTTTGGGACCCGTCCGCGTTCGCTTACAATTGTTTCATTTCAATAGGTTTTATATCAACATAAAGTTTGTTTTCTTTTCTCTGAGAAATGGCAATTATTTTATCAGTTATGAACAAACAAAAAGAAACCTGATCATTAATAATGATCCTTTCATAACCCAACCATCGTGGTGTTTTCTCTAACACGCCAGATTTTTTTATATATACATATCTTGGTTTGAGTATGCCTACTTAAAAATCCAGGTGCTCCGATGGATATACTTTGATTCGAATATGGTTTTCACCATGTAAATGTAAAGAAGATATTTCAGGCTTAAAAGTTAAAGTACCTATATCGTGCTATGCTAACCTTGAGAATGCATTCTCAGAATCATTATTCATTTCTATATGCATCTGTGAAGTTTCATACATGTGTCACTTAAGTGCATGCAACAAAGCACCACCATTTTATCTTAAGATAAGTTACTTTCAGTTTCAATACTGAAGCCTAAAGCGATGAACCTGACTGCTCCCTTTATCGACAGTCCATCCCCAGTATGACTATGAGATACTCTATTGATCAGCTCATCGCATTATGGGGATACAATTCATCAAAATGTTGCCTGAAGGCATTTTAAAGATTATTTAAGAAAACTTTCATAGAACACGCGGTGGGATTAGTTTAATACAAAAATTCACTCATTCGATAGTATCATTTTTAACAAGCATCACACAGACCAAGAAGAATCCCTGACTAGCCGCTGAGAATTCGCTTTGATGTTGAATCTAATTTTGACTGTTCAATCAAGCAGATCTGTGTGAAAATATGAGGAAGTAAATAAACATTTGCTCTTAACTTGCCGATAAACTGAAATTCTAAAGGGACGAAGAGGTGAAGGTTCTAGGTCTAGTTTTTTTTACAATAATTTCGCTCATGATCAGGGCGATAGATCACCAGTTACGATTTGTGTCTATTTTTCAAATTCCTAAATGCCCAGTAAAGTTTTGTTGCCTTTCTTTTAAGGTGTTACTACTGTTTTCATTTTACTGATCAAACAACGCATTCTATTTAAATGTTAATGATTAAGATAACACTAAATCATTGTAACAGTGGTAACCCTCAACATAAACTTTTAATGCTGAGCAACAGGGAGGAATAAATACAATTCTTTTCTTTTCACCGAATAAAGAACTTCATTATACAAAACAAATAATACCCGGTAACTAAATTAACAAAGTTGATTCTTACCAAAACAGTAATTCAATAAATAAAGCTTTGAAACTATGTGCAAGACAGATGATGTCGACTTAACTTAAAGTTAAAGAATGGATTAGAACAATTTTTGAAACATCTAATTTCCCCCCCAAAACAGTTTAAGAAAACCTAATCTTTAAAATGAAATAAACTAATGTTGGTACTAATATGACATAAAAGGCAGTGAAAAGAGTTTTACAAAGATATATAATGTGTTAGTCCACCTTGAGGGAAACAGTTACAGAGCCTTGTTTTGAAGTTAAAGGCGCAGGAAAAATTTCTTCCCAAGCACGCTAAAAAATGTTTTGGTCACATTTGGTTGAGGTGTATTAAGTTAAAACTAGTCCCATATAGATGAAAATTACTGAATGCATGCTTTACGGTGACAACTTGAACCTCTAGATAAATTAAGCATATTGGGCAAATAGTTATTTTGTAGTAAAATCTTAACAATGGCATTTTAACTAACCTTACTAACCTAACATGCCAACAAAAACAGCTCGCGACATGTTTTCTCCCCAAAAAATTTAAAGAAGTCCCATGATCATTATAGTTCTCTCATGAGTTTGATATCTTCATTCCTTCAACTTATTATGTTGCTCTGTAGTAAAATGGCTTTGTTTTGTTAATATTGATTTGTTTTGTTTTGCACTGAAGCATCAAACTCGTGCCCAAATCAGTTTTTTAAAGTGCAGGAAAATTTTAAATAATAAAAATAATCTAACCTTTTGATTTATGAACCAATTTTGATAAAAATAAATGTTTTTAAATCTTTTCTATTTTTGCATTTTATTTCCAAGAGGAAAATGGTTACAATAAAAAAATAAAAAATTCAATCAGGGGTACCTAAAGAAAGCTTGGCCATACACCATGAACTGAGATATGGATTACATCAAATCTATTCATCCCTCTTTCTCTAAAGACCAACACACACCTTGCTTTTAGTGTTGGACAGATCAAGCAACAAAGAAAAAGCAATTGTTGCTTTATACTATAATAACACTACCACAAAATCTAACTAATATTTTAAACACTTCTCAGTTCATTATAAACACCAAAATCTGATTGACGTTATCAGGATTTATATTTGAAAAATTGAGTACATATGAATCTGAAACAATTTGCAATTGAGAATATCAAATAAATATGTTGTAATACATAGTACCCGACTTAAGAAGGCCATAAAAAACCCCCAACAGAATAAACACTAAAAGTAAAAAACTCCAAACAAAACAAACTAATAATAAAAATAAAACACCCTGCAATTCTTTCATCAAATATATCCATTAACAAAAACAAAATCTGTGATTTTCAGGGCTATGTTCAGTCCTGTAGATTCCATATTACAAAGAAAGTAACAAAACAAAAGTACATCAAGCTCTCGCTTCCTTTCACACAGACTGAAGAGGAACAAATGATTAAACATCCATAAATGAATTATTTCTTACATTTATCTTTCATGTTTTTACCCAATCAAAATATGAGTGTACCTCGTGACTTCAGGAGGAACAAACCCTGATAGAATGTATGTGAAAATGAAGAAAAAAAGCAACAGAGGGACATATATGTGATGTTATGAAAGGCACAAAAATATGTTTAGCAAATTGATGAGGACAAAAAGGTTTGTGCCACACATGCATGTTGAGATGCTTCTCTTTAGCTAAACAATTTCATGACATATAATAATAATAGTTACATAAAAACCACAAGCCATAGCCACAATACGCTAAACAGAGCAATATCAAAACATAGGTACGTATATTATATATATTACATTTATATATATATATATATATATATATATATATCGGGTGAGTGAAAAAAAAAGTTCCGAACTTTGGTCTACATTGTTAAATTTTAAATCGCAATGTTATTTTTTATATGATTATTTCAAACTATGAATTATGATGTATTTGTGGCGGAAATTTCATGAGTATAATAGTACACGGAAGTGAAAACATCCTCTCGCCCAATAAAATACCATGCACTTTTACCTACTCAATGCATACTTCACAGGCAATTGTCATTGACAGTGCAAATATGCTTAATTGGGAAATTAACGCAGATTTGTAGGTTATGATATTTTGATTTGAAGTGACCGTACAAAAATGTTTGTATCTAATTAACTAATCAAATCATCTAATTTGACTGAAATTTTAGTCATTAAACAAATGTTGATCTAGATACGGTATGATTTAAAAAAACATATGTGTCTTAATTGGTGAGGTACAAACTTTTAAACTTCGGAACACCCCCCCCCCCCCCCACTCACCCGATGTATATACACACACACACACGTAATATTTTTTTTATACATAAAATGAATGTCATTTTAAAAGTGGGTCTCTTGAAGTTACGCAATAAATTTACTTTTGTTATGTTTTAAAAACTTAAAGCTGTATTCTTTCAGAGCGTCAAATTCAGCACTCTGTCCAACACCGTATACATAATACATGTATAATATTTACATTGAAGAATGATGAACATTTTATAAAAATGAGACCAAACACGTGGAAATTTGTTGCTTTTTTTATATATAAAAATACATTTCACACACATCAATGTTACCATTATATTACCAATCTGTACAATTCACAATATATGGAGAAGATGTTTCAAGAAAATTAATACAAGCACATACAATACCTTCTTTTGTGTTAAAATTTAAAAGGTTCATTTAAATTGATCATTAACACTTTGTACATTGGTCACCATTTAAAGAATAGTTAAAAAGGAAATAAATGTAGAATTTAAAACATGTTTTGCTACTCCAACATTTCAATATGAACGTTAAAAATCACACACAAATATACAACTACACAATAGCATGTTGAATTGATAAAAAGATGCTTCCAACTAATTTGCTGTTGACATTTGTGGGTCTGAAACTGAAAGGAGGAGCAAGGTTATTTATAAATTTTAAATGACCAAGCAACTTTGTAATTAATTGATTTAATCTACAAAATGGAAATGACTCCTTGGCTCAGGAACAAATGAAACAATTGATTTCTTGGGTTCACATTGCTATTGCCTGAAAACATCACACAGTAGACCTAGAGAAAACTGAGTTTCCATTAGCATAGCTTATTTTATGGTATCAAGTGAAGAAATCCAAAACAAACAGACGCCTGTTCAATGATTGATTGGTACCTCTTTACTACCCCCTCTGTGAAGCACTAACTACACTCTGGTGGTTTATCAGAATAGTGATTACCCATTTGCGTTGTATCTAATGACCCATACATAGAGTTAATACCCGAATGCATTCCCATGTGGTGCTCAGGGCCACCCATCATGCGACTACTCATGTGCGGATTGAACATGCCCATCTGAGACCCTGGCATACCACTTGACCCTGCATGCATGCTTCCCATCCCAGAAACTGTTCCTCCCATGCTGGGATTTTGCATTCCCATATGCGGGCCATACAATCCCATTTCCGAACTTCTCATTCCAGCCGAACTATTGGTGTAACTGTTCAGTTGCATACCAGGCGCATAGCTGCCCATCTGGTTGATGTCCACAGACTGACCATAGGGATTCATGGAAGGCATGCTCATGCCCATTGAGGCATGGGATCCTTGGGACCCCATACCAATATGTTGAGGAAGGTGTGAGTTGATGGAATTCAAATGGGAGTTTTGTGAAGTGAGGTGAGAGTTTTGAGGGTTCATCTGAGGTGAGCCCATCTGCTGGTTGGTCAGAGCATTTAGCTGGTCTTGACTTGAGCCCTGAAGTCCTGGAGAGGAAATCTGTCCCATACCACTCATGTGAGGGTGAGACCCCCTGACATAGGGAGGTGCATTGAAGGGTTGGAAGTGCTCATGGGATTGTTTAAAGACATCTGTGGATTGTGTGAGCCTAATCCCCCTTCTTGTTTTCCAGAGAACTGCACGTTCGGGGAATTTGCAGTTGACACTTCAGATCCTTGAGATCCTGGTTCACTTTGTGAGTTTGGAATTCCATTTTCCTGAGAGTTTAAAGTTGAATCCCCTATAAAACCATGTCCATTGGAGCTTTTACTATCAAGACATTTCTCTACCACTGCTTCCTGTGAATCAAGGGAACCTGCATCTAAAGAATTACTTCGGTCAGTGTTCAAGCATTCTTTACTGGTGTCCTGGGTTACATCAGTACCATGGGGTGTGCTATTTGCTGCATTGTGGTTAGGTGACTGGGATGGAGCTTGCTGAGATGACTGCTGAGCAGGGGACTGGCTACATGAGGAGTGAGCGGGGGATGATTGGGTGTTCCGGGTTGATGCGTGCGCAGGTGATGACTGGTTTCTTGCTGGAGCATGGGCGGGAGACTGGTTTGGTGCAGATGTCTGCACAGGAGACTGGTGGTTGTTTGATCCTTGAGCAGGAGAATGGTGATATGACTGAATAGGAGGTGACTGAAAACCATAGTGGCCTGGTGACTGCTTGTGGTAGGGATTGTGGTGTTGAGGATGGTGACTGAGGGGTATGGCTGATGAGGAGGATGATGAAGATGACGATCCATGAGGCTGGTGAGACAAAGCAGATGGATGACTTGGCTGGTAGGGCACTCTGCCATATCGGATAATATCAATAATACCGATTTCAGTCAACTGCTTGATAGCAATGTCAGCCCAGCCTTTGTTTGCAGCAGGATTTATAGGGCTGGGATGCATCAGACACTCAAGGGTTGTACCATTGAACTCATCAGCGGACAATGCCTTTTGGGCCTGGGCCAATGCATACTTGCCAATGCAAATGACATACTTACACTTGAGCAGACGTACTACCTCCACCAAGGTGGCATTACACAGGGCATTGATCTGGTCCAAAACAGATGAGGTCAACTGTGGAGGAGTAACGTTTTTACCACTGTCAGTGAGAAAAGCAAAAGGACAAAGGTTGTGAACATAACTTGTTCGGAAAAAATGTTCTGGTGAGTGACAAAGTGTCCGAAACAGTTGCCAAAATCTGCCTCCAGTAACCTCAGAACGTGAGCACTCAAGCCCTACAACTCTGCGCTTTGGATGTTCGAGAACAGGTTTTAAAACTTCTCCCTCAATTTGCAGCCATTCCTTCACAATGGCACATTCACCAAAGGGCACTCCATTCTGGGACATGCCAAAAGGACCCGGATTCATACCAACAAACAATATATATTTTTCCCCTGTGCAAAACCGACGAACAAAATTCATATGAGAGTCAAATGCATATTCAAGAGGATTATAAACATACTGGATTTTTCCTGGGAGACTCACACGTGACAACTTTTCACATAAGTCTTTTTCACTCAAAATGTATCTGTCAGCATAAAACTGAGGACTTCCAACTTCTGCATTTGAAGAGAACAAATAGATACCACGCTGAGAATGGAAGCAAGCTGGATCCCTTGGAGCAGGAGTAGGAGGTCGTTCTACTTCTTCGTTGGATTTCTTTGGCTTTTTGGAGCTGGACTGTGAACTCGGTCATCCATAAATGGGGCCCTCGCATCATACCAGCCTGTAGGGCATGAGGAGGAAAGTGTCTTCCCCCAGGACCGCCTGGTGGTAGTCCATGGAAATATGGATTTGACAACTGCCGATATCTGTACCTTTCAAGCTCTTCTGAAGACATCAGATCAGAGTCCTGCTTAAGAGGGAAACCAGGGATAGTCCCTGGACCCCATCCCATCGATGGATGGTAAGCAAATGACATTTGACCAGGTTGACTGTTGGAATAGAGTCCCATGGCAGATGGTTGCATCAGTTGAGAGGATGAAATTCCTCCCATATACCGATTCATACCTTCCAACGAATTGGGATGGGCAGATGGGAATCCACTAACTTGATTATATCCATACATTGGATATCCATATGATTGAGAAAATGGAGAAAACGGCCCAGGTCTCGTACTGGAGTCTGCTGCAGAACTGCTTGTTCCACCAAACGCTTGTGCGTAGGGGCTTGTGGGAATGCTGTTGGTTAGGGTACTCGGAGTGTACAGAGATGATGAATTAGAGAACGACGGAGACGAAGATTGTGTTTCAGAGGTGGGTGTACCAGAAAATTGACCATGAGGAGAAGATGCATTCAAGGTATCTGTCGCAGATGCTCCTGGGGAGTGAGCTGTTGAGCCTGATCTAAGTGAAGATCCAGGAAACCCAAGTTCGGGTACGCCTGAATAAGCAGACTGGCCGTAAGCAGCATACTGAGAGGCCAAATTGAGATTAGTAGCAGCTGTTAAGTCAGCTGATTTTGGATAACCCAGCACTGACTCCCCAGGCAAGGCACCCATCGCAGCTGGCGTGGATCCTGACGCCAGGCTCCGCATGTCTGATGTAAATTGATGAGCATATGGCTCAAGAGATGACGAAAGACCGTGTTGAGAATAGGCGTCCCAGGGAGATGACGATGACATCTTGGGGTAGTAAGCTGTTTAAAACGAAATAGAGCAACAGGAAAAAGCGGTACAAACTAAGTGTAAGAAATTTCACACTCCAAATGGTTTCATTGAAAGCACAGTCCATATAAGTTCTGCAGCTGCAAAATGTGATGGCTTCTCCATCTACTCATATCTTGCTTTTCTTTTCGGGATTGTTAAAGCAGAAATAATTGCTGGTTTAGGAAACTTCCTTCATCCGCACGAAGGGGGGATGGAATGGATGTCTTAAAATGAAAGTCAATTCACAGAACTGCCGTGGAAAGACCAGCAGCAAAAAATCCACGCTTTTTTCCGTCAGTTTGAACTGGCTCTGTTTTAAAATTACCTTCCTTGGACGCTCATTAGTTGATCGCCACTGAACCTCCATCTGTTAATGAAAAAGAAAAATGTAATACAATGAAAACGTTTGTGTTCTATTCTTAAAAAATTATATAGATGTTGCACAACGTAACTTTAAAGTAACCTGTGTCATGTTTAATGTATCGGTTAGATCTGGATAAGATCTTAGATCTCTTCTGGTGACATCTATCTCTGAATACAGACAATATGATAATGTTGCTCCAGATATAGATATGGCCCCAGTCAGAGAGAGAGAGAGAGAGAGAGAGAGAGAGAGAGAGAGAGAGAGAGAGAGAGAGAGAGAGAGAGAGAGAGAGAGAGAGAGAGAGAGAGAGAGAAAGAGAGAGAGAGGAGAGGGAGAGAGAGAGAGAGAGAGAGAGAGAGAGAGAGAGAGAGAGAGAGAGAGAGAGAGAGAGAGAGAGAGAGAGAGAGAGAGAGAGAGAGGGGGAGATATAGATAGATAGACAGCCCGAGAGACAGGGAGAGAAAATTTGGTTGATTTGCAATTTACCCTGACTATCACATGCGGTGACCGCAAGGTGAATTAAGAACAGGAGGAAACAGCAACTCTAGCAAGCTAAAGAGGTTAGAGAGATCCATATAGGCACTTCCTAAATTATGAATAAACATACTGTATTATTATTATTATTATTATTATTATTATGTACATGATTAATATTTAAAGATGTATGGCTCCTGGCCAAGTGCATGTTGATTTCTCTTGTTGCATTTGCAACTTTCTGTTTTTTAGCTCAGCACTTTGCATTTACAACAGCAATCAAGTTGTTACAACGGAAAGGACTGGCCAATTATCTCATCAGTTTTGCGAGGTTGTTGTAATGACGACACTGATTCAGAATTTATTTTTTCTTGACATTATACTCTTAGGAACGATTTTTCACTCTGATTACTTCACGACTCAGGTGTAAATGAGTACTCAGTCATAAGTAGAGGATTTTGTTAGAGGTTTAGTATGCAGCTTATAACTGGCAACTTTACTGTATACTCCATGGAGAATGGTGAATGACTTCGAATGGCAATGCCTGCCGTGGCATCAGATAAAGTCAGTGAACCTGCACTTGCGCAGGGATACAGACTAAAAGCTGTTCTTTAAATTTGATAGTGCTACAACCCCGATACTGATTACGGCACCACAAAACATACTCAACATTTGTTATCAAACATAAAAAACTTATTCTTAATACAATGACAATAAAATATAATCTTACGACTCAAAAACACTCAACATTCACAAAGTAAAGATATCTACAAAGTTATATATATATATATATATATATATTGTGCATAGTGTGTGCATCCCTCTATCGTAGTTACTACCAAAACACAACATTAAGTCGTGGGATCCATTAAATGTGTGCATGTTTTGTGGAGTAAAATTAATTTGACAACATTTACTGATCCTGAAAATGTATGTTATAAATGTACCTTGATTCCATTTTACAAAATACATCATCCCCTCTTCAAGTTATTCATGACCAAAATTTTGTTGAGACCCCCATTAATTCTATTAAACGGAAAGGCCACTGGCCGTCCCTTGAAGTGTCAGCTGATGCAATGCAATATTATCCTTGACCATCGGCTGCCAGACTAAGTTGAAGCCATTTGAATCCCCCTAGCTAACTGTCTGAACACAGTGTGGTGGATTGTTTGATAAGCAGTAGGATGTGTACAAGATGTGACTTATGTCAATCCATAGGTTAGTCCATGCCTTTGCCCATGCACTGATTGAGTACCCATTAGCATCCGCCGATGGCAGATGTCATGAGTTGACCAGCCATAGTTTACAATGATGAAAACTTTGGAGTTTCACAAATTGTATTATTAATGACTAAGATTCATACAATGTTGCATAAAAACATATATAAAAAAAAAAAAAACCAAAATGCAACATTATCGAAATAAGTATAAATTCAAACAATTGTTGTATGTAAAAAAGGCATCTAATTTTGCAAACCATCTTAGCAAAAGAAAGTCTTTTCAGTATCTTAGACCAAATTCAATGCATATTGCTCTGTATATAATAAATATTAGTGAGCTTTACAGGATTTGCTCATAGCTGTAGACTCTTATTTAAAATCAGTGTGGGCATAGAATCAAAACTGAAACAATTACAACGTGTCAACATCAAATTTGGTTTTAATTCAGATCAAAGTGCAACAGACTCTTTTAACAACATATTAAAAATAGTACATGGATCCAATTGCATGTCCCAAAGTCATTGTTTTTGAGTGGTTTGCAAGACTCAAGGTGGGCCAAACTTTGTTGAAGATATGCCCCAAGCGGGTCGTCCAAAAAGTGTACTCAACTCAGAGAGAGAGAGAAATAAAGAAAAAATTTACCCTGTTTTTCATGTACAGATTATCACCAAAGCATTGATGATGTTACAAATGTTGTAAGCCTTTTCCATGGATCTTGCCATGCCATTTTGAGCAAATGTTTGGGAATGTGGAAAGTGTCGGCAAAACTTGTGCCTCGTGAGTTGAGACAAGATCAAAAACAAAAGAGGATAGAAGACATTTGTAAGGAACTTATAGTAAGAATGCTCAAAAGATACATGTAGAAATTTTGTTAAGAAAATAATCATGGGTTTATAGTTTTGATCCAGAGACTTTGCAGGTGAATCAGTTTGTCACAATTCGCCACAGCCCAAACTACCAAAGTGAGAAAAGAGTAGAATAAAGCTATTACTGATAATTTACTTTCGACTATAGAGTGGTAGTTAATAAAGAATTTGTTCCAAATGAACAGACAGTTTATAAATGTTTTTATTTTCAATTTCTGAGGTGCTTGAAGAAAAATGTGAAAAGAAAGCGTCCAGATCTTTGGGCATCCTAAGTCTCGTACCTTCCTGACAATGCTACACCCCATACATGTACGCAAAATGAAAACAAAACAGAGTGACTGCCCTTCCACATTCTCCTTAAATTCACCAGATATATTTCCTTCAACTTTTTCCTGTTTGGAAGGCTGAAGACGGCATTGAAAGGCCACTGTTTCCACAACATTCAAGAGCTCAAAGAAACGTCGCAGAATGTCCAAAGGAATATATCAAAAGAAGACTTGGATCTCTGCTTCCAGAGACTCAAGGAGTGTTTGATTGCATGTGTTAATGCCAGAGAGACATTGACAAAAACGACAATAATGGTATATCAGCATAACGTTATTTGCCAAATCTGTTTATAAATTGACGAGTATGTAGTCGTAATCGATAGCTACTTACACTTACAAGCGATACAGCTCAGATACAACCAAAATGAAAGCTGACAACATTTTAGCTGAGTTAGAAACAAAGTAAAAAGAGGGTGAAAGAGGGAGAGACAGGGAGGTTTTGAACTGGGGAACTGCAAGGGAAGTAATACCTAAAACATTTAGATCTATCATAATCCCTTAAATGCCAGAGCTGCTAACCAAAGGAACATGTATAATTACTGATTCTTGCTATAAAAACCCCCAGTAATTTCTGACAGAAAATAGGACTCATTCTATGTGGAACGACGAAACTAAAACTAACACTCATCAACGTGATTTTTCCAACATAGATCTGGATTAGAATTATGGGAAGGCATTTCGAAGTGGGGAACTGCTCATGGAGTTGAGTTGAAATTACACCTTAGATTCCATTCTCGTTTTAATCTGCAAGCACAGATTAACAATCAGTGGACACTGCCTGAGAAGCAAAACATAACTTATTAAGAAAGTAATTATATGGGAAACAAAAATGGAAATAGATCAAGAGGAGACCATCATTCATGTATTTGAATCAGGTGGAGGAAAACACCGGACTCCCAAGAGACATGGAGTAATGGGATGTATTATATCCAACTGAGATTGATGGAGTTTGTGAGCAAACAGGATGGAAGAAAGGTTGACATTATTTATAATAATATTAGATACAGTTGAAAAGGGGACCATAATGCATGTGTACACATTGCCCCTTTCAACCTGATATGAACGATTTCCATTATTTTTCATTCTATAACTGACAGAACTAGATAAACATCTAACAGTCAACAATTCTGAAAATTGTGTCTATCCAGTCAGGGAAGCGTGCACGGACAGAATCAAGTCCATGTGATAGACTATAGAATGGCCCCAGCCCTCCAGTTACACAAGGCTCAAGCACTTTAATCTTAATATCAAATCAGGGAGTATGTGGTGCAGGAAGCACCAATTCTTAGACAAATGTTTGTGCATCTCTTGCGAGACATTGCCAAAATATAACCAGGACTGGAAGAATGAAGGTGAGCAAAAAACAAATGTATCAGAAAGAAAAAGTGAAAAGAAGAATATTATAAAAAGAATCCAATATCTCTCATAAATGTATGATCTAGACTGGTATTTGGTCATCTTTTATTATAGTATATTGGACGGGGGGTAGTTACAATGCATGACAAATTGTTGACAGACATACACTAGCCCTGGTAGCAACGGGATATTACACGCATAATAAAATAAAAATAATTTTTAATCAATTACACACTTTACGAGAAGATTATAACCGCAGTTGCTGTTGAGACCGGGCATTTAGAGGGGCAGATTTTATCTATCTAGAGAAAATTTCACTGAGACTGAGCGCATTTAGAAGGAGAAACAGGTATTTAACCATTTAGACAGTAGCTACTATTGTAGTGGTATGGGCAGGCTAGTTACTGGTTTCTAGGCCTCTAGACATAAATTAGATCTTGACTAAATCTATTTGGCCTAGAGACTACATTTAAGCAAATTAAGAAAAAGGCTGGCCAACCAACATCTGTGATGAAATAAGATCTTAGTTATATGACTAGAATATAGGCATTAAATGTAGCTACCTCTAAATCTAGACTTTCAAGTACAAATAACTCACGATTTTCCAAAAATAAGCTGTTTTCGAGCTTACAACTTATTTGATAAACCAAGCATAAAAAAAAACAACCCAGACCTAGGACCTAAAGCTGTGCCAGGCAGTCATTTGAAATCTCTGGTGGAACTAGATCTAGCATGAAATTAAATGGGGGCAAAAAAACCCGCAGCTTTGATTATCCCGAGGAGTGAAACTGATAACCACCATCCACGATAGGTGTAATCATAGAGATGAAAGAAAACAGGCCCCAAGCTATTCTGAGACACATCGAAGGTATGAAGACCAATTTCCACAATGAATGTGTGTCAGCAGTTTTCAGACATAAAAATAAAGTCTGAAAGAGTGTTCCGATTTTCAGATGGAAATTTCCTTGTAGTGTAAGTAGTATGGACCTATGGTTATTGTGCAAACTGCAGTTTGTCGTGAAAATGAAGGGGTGTGCTTCAGCTTTTGAAGAAAGGTGATAGTTACATGACATATAGGCCTAGAACCAAAATGTATCATGGTTCATATCCTGTTGTGTGTAACTAATAATAACGAGTAGTGTACTTGAGGAAAGAAAAATAAGACTAGTCTACACCATCAAAAAATGTTTAAATGCTCAAAGTAGACAACATCAAATAATCTGAAATCAAAGATAATCTGAAAGATCTACTAAAGGTGTATGTGGGGAGGACACTTTCTTGAAAACCCTTTTCTTTTCACTGCATTCCCATTTAAAACTTTGGCGACTGTGGTCCTATCTGGCCAATCCTTCCTGCTTTGTGTTGCCGGGATATCAATAGTTAAAAGGAATGCCAGAAATTGAATTTCATGATCAAAAGATGGTTTGAATGTGTTCACTCATCATAATATATTACATCTAAGGCCAAATTTACATACTGTACCGGACTAAAATCTACATGGTCAATGACTCTAGAACCCCAATAACATTGCAGTTTACCCGACAGTTTAGTTGGTTGGTAGATTTAAGAAGGTTTCATGTTTGTTCAGTAAATAGTGTAAACTGCAGTCCGGCCAAATCTCCTCCCCCACAGATCTCCCCTCCATGAAAAATTTGACAAAATTCTTTTACTTTTACACCGCTAGGTTTACCAATGACTTCATAGGTTCTACGGTCTTGAACCATTTGGAATTGCTGATGTGTAATTAGATGTAGACCTAGATCTAGCTAAATATAATCTGATAATTACCTGCCCATGGACTTCTTTGCAGTATCCTGTTTTTAAATCAGAAATTGCAATTCGCAGAGAGCTGAGGTGTGAACTGAAGGCTTGAACTTGTGCGGATTCCTCGTCTTCCTCATTAGCATGCATAGAAATCACTAGAGAGCAATTATTCTCATCAGATGTCAAATATTGAAGGCCTGTGATGATAGTTTGTACCTGTTGTGCCTTGAGTCCTACATTCAGGAGAAAGGAGAGGTCATCAATTATGACAACAGGACCCAAATTGGAAGAGGTGGTCGTTTTAAGTTTGCGAGTGGACTCTATTATAAGCAAAATAAATGGTACAACATTTCCTCTTAAAAGCTCTTCAAATGTTTCATAATCTTTCCGACGAATGTTTTTGTCTGTAGGAAGAACGCAGTCTTCCAAAATCTTCAGAGCTTCGATAAATATGAGGTTTTTGTTCTCATCGCGGGCAGAAAGTAGGTTTGTCCCAAGCTTTTGTGCTACTGTGTTATAGTGATTGAATGATTGTGAAAAGCTCACGAAGCACAACGGTCTTTTCTGTTTCTGGCACAAGCTTAAAAAATAGTGTATCATAAAACAACCTTCTCTTGACCTATCTTCAATAATTATATGCTCATTTTGAGGAAAATTGCTTGAGTCAACAGCAAGAAACTGACAAATCTGGGCCAGCATGTTTCTCCATTATCAAAAAGTTGAAGGACTAAATAAGCAAAGGTAAGAAATCAAAATGTCAATGATTGTACAAAAATCTTATTTTATCAACTGAATTAGAAGTATTATATACAATCTTGTTACAATTTGTTGATTGTAGATTTATTAATCGAGAATCTGGTTACTAAAGTTTATATGAAATCAGTTTTACTCGTCCATTCTTCCGGGTATTCATTTTTATTAACATGACGCTTTTCTATTCATTTCCGGGTAGCGCCATTTTCAAATGATTGTTTATGGGGATCAAAATAGCCTTCTACAAGAACATCAGACGGTAGGCCTAGGCAGTCTCAGTGACGATATCTTTTATTAGCTTTTTTGTTTCTTCCGTACTCTAAGCATATATCTAGATCTATTTTGATGTATAAATTTCTTTGTTCTGTTTTCTTTCACGCGCTGTAGATCTATCTCTCTAATTTATATAGAATGTTCTATTGTTCTCTCTCTCTCTCTCTCTCTCTCTCTCTCTCTCTCTCTCTCTCTCTCTCTCTCTCTCTCTCTCTCTCTCTCTCTATCTCTCTATCTATCTATCTCTATCTGATCTATCTCTCTCTCTCTCTCTCTGTGAGATATCTCTCTCTCTCTCTCTCTCTCTCTCTCTCTCTCTCTCTCTCTCTATCTATCTATCTCTCTCTGTCTCTCTCTCTCTCTCTCTCTCTCTCTCTCTCTCTCTCTCTCTCTCTCTCTCTCTCTCTCTCTCTCTCTCTCTCTCTCTCTCTCTCTCTGTGAGATCTCTCTCTCTCTACCTCTCTGAGATCTCTCTCTCTCTGAAATCTCTCTATCTCTTTGTGTCTGAGATCTCTCTCTCTCTCTCTCTCTGAATCTCTCTCTCTCTCTCTCTCTCTCCTCTCTGAGATCTCTCTCTCTCTCTCTTGAGATCTCTCTCTCTGAAATCTCTCTCTCTCTCTGAGATCTCTCTCTCTGAAATCTCTCTCTCTCTCTCTCTCTCTCTCTCTCTCTCTCTCTCTCTCTCTCTCTCTCTCTCTCTCTCTCTCTCTCTCTCTCTCTCTCTCTCTCTCTCTCTCTCTGAAATCTCTCTCTCTCTCTCTCTCTCTATCTCTCTCTGAGATCTTTCTCTCTCTCTCTCTCTCTCTCTCTACCTCTCAGAGAGATCTCTCTCTCTCTATCTCTCTCTCTGTCTGAAAGAGAATCTCTCTCTCTCTCAGATCTCTCTCTCTCTCTGAAATCTCTCTTCTGAGGATTCCAGATATATGCCTCTAAGAGATAGCTGTGAGTAAATTAGCTTTTCAGTCATAACTGAAAATTCTAGGTCCAATGCCAGTGATGTAATGTTACGCAAACTGCAGGGTCCGTGTGATCGATCTCTTTATTTAGTGAAATTGGGCATCTGGTTCTCTACTTTTCCCTAGTTCTCTAAGATGTGTCTGAGATCTCTCTTTCTCTCTCTCTCTCTCTCTTACTCTCCAGATTAGATCTCTCCCTCTCTCTCTCTAGTCTCTTAGTCTTAGAGCTTTCTCTCTCTCTCTGAATATCTACTCTCTTTCTCTCTCTCTCTCTCTCTGATCTCTCTCCTCTCTCATTTTTTCTCTCTCTCAACTCATTCTCTAATATCTTGCTCTCTGTCTCTCTCTCTCTCTCTCTGAAATCTCTCTCTCTCTCATTTCTCTCTCTTTCCTCTCTCTCTCTCATCTTTCTGAGGATTCCAGATATCAAAGGGCTGTGAGTAAATTTCTTTTCACGCACACATCACAGCATGTTTCCTCATTCTTTCTCTCTATCTCTGAAAATTCATTCTTTTCTCTTTGTCATCTCTCTAATTTCTCCTTCTCTCTCTCACTAGATCTATCTCAGATCGATGAATATCTTTCTCTCTCTTTCTCTCTCACACTCACTATCTCTGGGCATCTGTAGTCTCAGAGATGATCTCTCTTTCTCTCTTTCTCTCAATTTCAGTCTCTCTCTCTCTCTCGCTCATTTTTTCTCTCTTTCTCTCTCTCTCTCATAATATCTTTTTCTCTTCTCTCTCTCTCTCTACTGATCTCTTATTTTCTCTCTTTCTCTCTCTCTAGTCTTAGAGCTCTCTCTCTCTCTCTCTCACTCTCTCTCTCTCATCGCTCATCTCTCTCTCTCTCTGAAATCTCTCTCTCTCTCATTCTCTCTCTTTCTCTTCTTATCTCTCTCTCTCTTTTCTGAGGATTCCAGACTCTATGGGGACCCAATGATAACTTGAATCTTCAATTAATGCTGTCAAAGTCTAATTGATGAATCTTTTAACATTTGGTCCATGTTTTTTTGACATCGCATAACTGAAAATTGTGAAATTTGCTTTCAGTGTGTGTTTTTGAATATTTTTTGGGTGGGAAACTGCAGGGGTCCAGACAGACCACATTTCTTCCCTGGCTTTTCTTTTAGTGATTTAATGCTTGGGCATCTGTTTTCTTTTCCATGTGGAAGAGAATCCCTCAAAGAAAATTTCCTAGTTCTCAATAAGATCTGCAGTGATCTCTCTCTTTCATTTTTTTCTCTCTATTCTCTCTCTCACACTAAGAGCTGAATATATAGTTGACAAATTCTGTAGACTCTCAGATTAGATGAACTCTCCTTTTCTCTCTTTCTCTCTAGTCTCATAGTCTTTCTGAGAGTCTCTCTCTTAGGCTCTCTCATATCGGACAAACATATCTCGATCTCGCTCGCTCATTCTTTCTCTCCATTTTCATCTCTCTCCAACTCATGGGAAATTTTCTCTTTCTTTCTTAAATCTCTCTCCCACTCATTCTAGATTGATTCTCTTTCTTTCTGTCTCAATGCCAGTGCTACGGCCCTCTCTCTCAGATCGGACATCAGAATACATGATCTCTAATCTCTTGCTCAGGTAGATTCTGTCTCTCTCTGTCTCTCAATCTCAGTACAAACTATATAAAGAAGTCTCGCTCATTCTTTCATTCTATTGTTCTAATCTAAAGACTCATTCGCACACGGGAGGTTTAGAAGTCTCTCTTTCCTGACTCTCATTCTTTCTCTATCTATTTTCTCTCTCTTTCTTCATTCTTTTTCTCTTTGTCATCTCTCTCTCACTATTTCTCCTTCTCTCTCTCTCACTAGATCCATCTCTCTCTTTCTGCTCCATTATCTCTAAAGACTCTCTCTTAGTCTCTCTCTCTCTCTCTCACTCACTATATACACACATTCTGTAGACTCTCAGATTTCATGAACTCTCCTTTTTGGTCTCTTGCTCATTCTCACTCATTCTCTTTCTCTAGTCTCTTAGTCTTAGAGCTCTCTCTCTCTCGCATCACTCTCTCTCTTTCCTATACTCATTCTTTCTCTCTTTATTCTCAGGAATCGCTTCATTCTTTCTCTCTTTGTGGTATAAACTCTGTCACTAATTCTATATTTTAAAGGCTTTCAATCTCAGAATCTCAAAAACGGGACAAAAGGCATTGGTCTTTCTTTTCATCTCTTTCTCGATCTCTCGCGCTCTCTGATCAACTCTCACCTCTCTCTCGCTAATTTCTCTCTCGGGAAACACAAACACAGACTTCACTCTCTCTTGAGAACTAGGGAAAAGTCTCCTCAAACCAGATCTAAGCTTCTGTCACTATCTCTCTCTCGGACACACAAACATTACGACTCGTTGGACCAGAATTCTCTCTTTCCTCTGAAATCTACTTTTTCTCTTTCTTGCTCCACATTCTTTCTCTCTTTGTCATATCTCTGTCACTATTTCTCTTTCTCATCTCATCACTAGATATTTCTCTTTCTATTCTTTCTCTGAAACCTGCCCTATCTCTCTCTCTCTCTTCTTTCTCTCTTTGTCTCTCTCCCCACTCTCTGTCTAGTCTCTTGTCTTTCTCTCTCTTCTCTCTCTCTCTCATCTCTCTCTCTCTCTCTCTCTCTCTCTCTCTCTCTTTCTCTCTCATTCTTTTCTCTTTATTCTCTCTTGCTTCTCATTCTTTCTCTCTATTGTCTATCTCTGTCATCTCTCATCTCTCTCTCACTAGATCTAGATCTTTCTCTCTCATTCGAATCTCTTTTCTCTTTATCGCTTCATTCTTCTCTCTTTGTCATATCTCTGTCACTCTTTCTCTCACTAGATCTAGATCTTTCTCTCCATCTCTTTCTCTCTCTCTCTCTCTTCTCTCACTCTCTCTCTCTCTCTCTCTCTCACATTCTGTAGACTCCAGATTAGATTCTCTCTTTCTCTTCTCACTAATTTCTCTAGTCTCTTAGTCTTAGAGCTCTCTCTCACATACATACACATATTTCTCTCTCGCATACATACATACACATATTTCTCTCTCGCTCACTTATTCTTTCTCTTTATTTTTATCTCTCTCGCTCATTTTCTCTTTCTCTCCCCCTCTCTGTCTGTCTGTCTTTCTCTCTCTCTCTCTCTCTCTCTCTCTCTCTCTTCTCTCTCTCTCTCTCTCTCTCTGAGATCTCTCTCTCTCTCTCTCTCTCATACACACACACATTCTCTTTTAGACTCCAGATTAGACAAGTCTAGTTGTGTTCACCTATAAAAGAGCAGAGAGTCAAGTGACTGCCCAATCTCTTTAAAAATAGGCCAGCACCATTCGTCATGAATAGCGAATGGACCTCGGCACTGTTCGCCATTAATAACCTTGGCACTTTTTGTCATTAACCCAAGTAAAGTTTGCGGTGTTACCAAAAGTAGTCTTCTTACAGTGAGGATTTCCCAGCCATTTGCATAAAAAAACGAGAGTGTGCAAAGGGTGAAGCTTAGTTTGAACAATAATTTCATGTTAACAGATATGATAAAAGGCCTTTAAAACATACATTTTCTATAAGTTGAAAGAATACGGAAATTCATATTGTGATGTTATTGTAACAAGAGAAACTTTAACTAAGTTTAAGCGATAGCCCCCAAATTAGGCTTGCACAAAGCGATTGAATGGAAAAGCGTCACTTTGACAATTTTCCTTGCACAAAGCTTGTTTCCTCTTATTCACTCTGAGATCACTGCATATGGTGAATAGAGTACATTACAACAAACAAAGTTTATCTCACTTTCTGGACAATTGTTGAATTAAACTTGTCGGCGTGTCTGATCTTTGAATAAGAGGAGAGCATTTTTAAAAGCTTGGTTTGAGATCTAAGAACGATTTTGACAATTTTCCTTTCACTCTTCTCGGACTTATCTTCCGGCGGTTCTCGTTTCTTGTTCCCACCACTCCTCTTATTCACTCTGAGATCACTGCATATGGATGAATAGAGTACATGACAATACAACAAACAAAGTTTATCTCACTTTCTGACAATTGTTGAATTAAGCACTGACTGTCGGCGCAGGTGTCTGTTCTCACAGTTCACGGTTTGAGAGTTGCCTAGAGAGGAAAAACTTGGAACTAATTTTTAGACAGTGACCAATCATAATCCTGTATACATATCAAGATGGCTCTTGAGGGGAAACCAGCAAAATGACCAAATGAGACTCGTGTCCTGTAAAAAATGTACACCTTTCTTGGAAGACTGGTACAAAATCATGGAATTCAAGTCTAAAAGAAGAAAGAAATGAACTATCTTAGAACAGAATAATTCCAGTCCGGGTCTCATCAAATTCGGATGAGAAATTACAATAAAAGGAATTATACCTTTTATGTATAATTTTTTTCAATTATGTAACAATCAAATAATATTTCTGGGTTAATTTCATAGTTTTTTATATCATTCTTCTCTTTTCAATTTGTGACTGATACATGCATTCTGGCTTTTTAGAACGCATTGCATGCTTTTGGTCTTTTATATACATATATATGTATTCCAGCAGCTGTCTACTGTGATGAAATGACTTTTGACTGTCAGAGTGAAATGCAATGATGGTTTATAATAAATAAATTGTCTTCTGGGTGGCCGTTTTTTTGGGGGGGTAAAAACAGGAACCAATCAAAGTCAAGATTTGATTGTTGGATCTCTGAAACAATGAAATTTTGGGAGGCTAGAGAATAGGCTAATGATGATAGACTAGAACAGAGTTTTTGCATCAGAATACGCCAGTATTAGATCACTAAGTTCAAAAGAAAGATGTCATTAAAAAGTATGCAAGAATTAGGTTGAGCCAGATTTGCTCATGAATATAATATACAAAAAAGTCGCCATCAAGAGGGATAATTGTTTACAAGTTTTATCATCAACGTACCCTGTTTCTGAAAACTTTTCCATAACAGCTGATAGTAGGTTACAAGGGTTCAAAACAGCTGGTAATTGGAGGTATAGAGGTGTAAAAATGGCTGGTATGCATAGAAAGTGTTAAATAGTAAGCTCTAAACAGCAGGGTCAGGTTATTTTTTCCATATATTTATGTTTTGGTTTAGCAGTTGGCATTACTTATCGTATATTTCTCTTTGAGTAATAATCAACTGTACACTGTTTATTTTTCTCTTATTTTTCTACAGTGCAGTACTCCATATCGTTGAAATGGATTACAAATCACCATTAATGAAAGCTCCAGAGATAGTCGCATCTCTGAAAGAGACAGGTTTCAACGTAACAGAAAATGACTTTCGAAACCCCGAGGTTTGGTTTCTGATTTATTTTACAATATATATGAAAATGGAAAGTTATTTTCCAGTCTTAACCTCTCTGATTTTTTAATGTTGAGTTAAATACCACAATACCAGATCTAACGTTTTGTTGCAAATGACAGTTGAAGAAAAATTAACCCTTTGTGTTATGATAGTTTCCCCCCCCTGTTTTCATCTATCTTTTTTGCTTTGTTTAGAATATCCAGTTTTTTTTGTGTTTTGGGGTTTAAAAAAAGTCAATGATGGTACTCTAACCCATGTGGGTGGTTTTGTTGGATCTACTTGTAGATCCTACTTCTTTTCACTTTCACTTATAAATCTTGCTGTTTCATCTAATTCATCCTGAGATCACCACATATGACGGATACATTTCAATGGAACAATCGATCGCTAACACACATGCCTCAGTATGAATACTATTGTTATGCTTTTTCCGTTCTTGTTTAAATGTAAGCCGCTATTCAATGAATCTCCCAAACAGACAATTGAGATTTTTACAAATAAGAATTGTATTCTACTTCTAGATCTACTGATTTTGAGATCTATAGGCAAAAAAATAATGTTCTCTGCTTTATCTCCAATTTAGATATTAATGTATCCTCCCTCCACTGTAATTTACTTAATCTCTTAAAAGAGTAGAGAGGAAACTCAAAAGTACAAATTTGCAACATAGAAGTTACCCAAGAACAACAGGAAAGCGTTAATTTTAAATTGCAGGAAATACGATATTAAACAACAGAATGGCGAATGAAAGCCAAAGATAAACATGAATAGAGGGTACTTTATCTTTATAATTAGAATCAGGATTGTATTATTGTCAGTTTTGATATTCTTTGAATTTTTACCCAATGATTTAAATACTTATTCTTTTATAGACAAAAAAAGAAAGTTGTATTATATATATATATATATATATATATATAGGTTGTTTTGTTTTTCTCCCACTTTATTTCAGCCAAACAGATGGAGACATTTGTATGCAAAAATGTTCCAAAATTTGACAAATATTTCTATAGAAGTGGCCATACAGGTTTGTCAAAACAATTTTTTTGACTTTGTTTTATCTTTGCTTTAATTTCCGTGTAATTAATCTATGTAAGTAGGTTAAGATATCTACATGAGGGCATTTTTCTCATTTACATTTATTGCCGTAACATTGCATGATCCAAAAATCAAAAGTCCATGTTCGTTTCCAGGGTTGCTTCTTACGTTCAATCCGGGTGTCGTTATATCTTCATTTCTCTGAATCTGTTGGTTTTAGGTAATCACGTGATTAGCCCACTCTTCCTTTAGTAGGTGGTTGGGCTGTCACCTTGAGACCCCTACTGGGCCTTGATTGTGATTTTCTGTCAGGATTAACTCCTCTGGCCTTTGGTTAGCAGGAGACTTCTTATTGATGATAGTACAAGTGCAAGCACCTGCCCACCACCCAGTATTCAATTTACTGATTTTTATAATTGCTTATTAATGATGCTCTAAGACAATGAATCAATGATCATAATAGGCAATAGGAACATTTGGATATTTTTTATATGTAGTTTTTATTGATGTAAGATTGTTGTGTTTTTTTTTTTCTTTAGCTCATTTGTCAAGTCAGTCATATAAGAGTTGACCACGCAGAGCTCTTTGATGAGGATTCTCTCAAATGGCTTTCACCCTTTGCATGTAAGTCTCTGAGTTTTAGTTCTCTCATTGCCCAGTTTAGAATTGAACTTTTAGATTATTTATACAAATTCTGTCTTCATTTTTTTCTTCTACACTTTACCTTTCTTTTCAGGCAACGGGCCTTATGCAGTTGTGGTTATGAAAGATTTTCTGTCAAAGATGTCATAGAACCAAGTGAGTTTAAGTGTTTATTTTTTTATGTCCTTTTAATTTAATTTAATTTTATCCCCTTTGCTTCAAGTTAGTAAAAACAATCCTTGTGAATAAGTTTAACTTTATGGCGTTCACGTCGGACATATATGTTTAACAGATTACCTGCCGTCTGAAGTCACATCAGACACATGTGTCCCACAATGTTTACGATTGGTTTATTACTGTAGATGAGGGTACCACAAAGTGAATCTTTGTTTTGTATTACAGTAAACGCCTATATGCCGAGTACTTGGGAAGCAGAAAAAACGGGCATTTAGGTGAAACAGGCATTTAGGCGAAAATAGGTCAAGTAGAGAACATTTTGGTGGGAGGGGGATGATCAATTAAATGAATTCAAAGAGCATGGTTCAGAAATTCAACATTTACCTCCGTGTTTGTGATTACAATAAACTGCCATTTTATTTTATCTGGTCTGCTGACCATCGCTCGCCACAAAGATTTGAAGGCACAATGGATACTGCTGATGCCAGATATGGAAACAATAAAACTGTTCACACCTTGTCCCTCGATCGCGATAAGTGTTCAGTCTATTAAAAATGCCAGGTGATTTCATGCCACTTACAACATCAAGAAAGAGCCATGGGCAGAGTCCAGAAGACTTCAATTCTAATTGCCTAGTGACAAACCAGTGATCCAATGGAATAAAGGCTGTGGAGTACAGTGGGTCGAGTTAAGAAGAGTAATTTTTTTATTACAGCACATTACAATGGATAGGTAATGAAGAGTGGTTTCAATGCATGGTACATTGTTGACGGGCATAAACCATATTAGCGATGGGATTATAATATGAATGTATGATACAAAAGAAGAAGAAATTTTAATCAATTACTGACAAATTTTATGATAATTTGGAGAAGATCATACCTGCAAAAACAAAAAACTATTCACTTAATATACATAATATCTCTGGAGCTACAAGTTGTGATGGTAAATTGAAGTTTGCCATGCATTATTAGATAAAGTCTGAATCTACTAGCAGCCACGGCAGGGGATTGCCTAGATCCTTGTAATGCCCATGAAAAGAATGGTGCTATCGAATGAGTGAGAATTTGTAATTAGATTGATTCTAACTCATACTAATAATGCCTTCGGAGTGAGATTGTGATCACTTATGCCGCTGTATGGGGTGAGCTGGTCAACAGCATATCTCATGCCGGGGGTAGACTGCTAGTAAATAGAACAGCTGGATTTATCGCTTTTTGCTGGGCAGTCTCTGTATTGAAGATGAATGATTTAACTTATCTAATATGTTCTGCTCTTGTTTTGTCAGCTCAAATGTATGAGACTTCACAGATGTATAGAAAAATGAATATAAAAGGATTTTTATAATTCCTGCAAACCTTTGAATTTGCTTTGACAAGTGATGAAAATAGAGAATTTTCGATTTCAATTCATGATTTTGATATTTTGCTTCATCTAAAGGTTTGCATACATTATACTAAAGCCTGAAATCTCTTTTTATCATGGTGAAAACGGTATTTACATCCAAACTGAGGTGACGAAGCATCTGGACTTTGAATTAGGCATGGTCAAACAAAGACTTTGGAGAATTTCCAATAAATCGGGAAGAAATACTGCTATGGTCGGGCTTTGAAAGTATCATAAATCAACCACTTTTGTCCATAACTAATAAAACAATTGCCATTTTCAGAAAGAAGATGAAACAATGTTTGTGTAGATTTAAATTATATTTAAATGGAATGAGTAGTAAATGTACAGACGGGTCAAACATGACACAAAATCAGTGGGGACATTGTGGTACCTAGTAGATGTGGTAGGACACCTTGGAAACACTGATATTATGGACTCCACGCTGTCTTTCTATCCATGCACATCGTAGAAGGTGGCTAAAAATAAAACGTATCTATCGTATTTTGTTAGCTGCAACAAAGCAGGGTGTCGCCCATACTCTATCTGCCCTTTTGTGGTGCAGAGGCAAC
Source organism: Doris montereyensis (assembly GCA_037039925.1). Lineage (NCBI taxonomy): Eukaryota > Metazoa > Mollusca > Gastropoda > Nudibranchia > Dorididae > Doris > Doris montereyensis. The sequence goes on from JAXRKP010000281.1 coordinate 213,532, forward strand.
ATTTCTTTTCTCTTATTTTTGTCTTCTATCTATCCACTCTTTCTTGCCCTATTATCATGTCTTAATCTTCTCCTCTTCCTACTTCTTACTCCCTCTCCCTCCTCCTCTACTAGGCTTATGAGGCCCACTGTGCCTGCTGCCCGGTGTGACCTGCAATAAAACAGGATGTCACCTTTGCTCTACAATCCCTTTTGTGGTGCGAGGGCAATATCTTTTTCTCTTACTTTTGTCTTCTATCTGTCCACTCTTTCTTGCCTATAATCATGTCTTGATCCTCCCCCTTCTCTTCTAGGCCTGTGAGGCCCACTGTGCCTGCCGCGTGTTGCGAGAACAAATCAGAGTGCCACCGTTGCTCTACAAACCCTTTTGTGATGCAAAGGCGGCATCTCTTTTCTCTTACTTTTGTCTTCTATCAATTCAATCTTTCTTGCTTTATCATCATGTCTTAATCTCCATGTCTTTTTACGTCCTCAGTTCCTCATATTCCAGCAAATCTATATCTGTACAGAGATTGCTGTGTTATTTATATTGTAATTATATAAAAATAAATTTGGGTCTTTGACCCTTTCTTGAGAGGTCTATGATTTCGACTTTTTTGCATCAGATTTCATGTGCTCGACTGTACAGCTATGTCACATGAAATTTTTTTTTCTTTTTCTCATTATTCACAAACCATGTAACACTATTGTTGAATTATTGTACACACGTTTTTACTTTTATTTCAGACAGTAAAATGCTCGTCAGATTGGGAAGTGTCTTTGTAAATACTTGTAGACACAACAGTACAAGGCAAAATTATTTCTATGAGCTTTTAGATGAAATTGTAAGTGAGATCTTTTTTTGCGTATCAGACATTCCTTATAATATGTTCTTGTGTCCAAAAGAAAATTCAGGTTACAAACTTCAAAGGGGTAACAGCAGAGTAAAAGCCAGGTTTTAAAAATTTCTATGACAGAAACATGTATTAATTTCGAATATGGTTTCATTGGTAAAAAGAACTCTGGATCATTGTTGTTGTGTCCAGCGGATATGTTTTTGCGCCCCTGCATGTTCTTATGCTTGCGTGCATGGTTCAGGCGGCGAATGATTGTTTGTCCGCATAAAGTCATTTCTTTGGCTGTTACTTGAGCAGGCTTAAAACGGTCATGTTGGTGACTATGAACTAATTATGTCTTGAGCTTCATTGGGGGGGGGGGGGGGGGCTGATAAATAAATTTTAAAAACAGAAATGAGAAATGAAACTTTTAATCAGTGAAATTTTAGCTCAGCATTATGTAAACAAAGCATGGGACATCATATCGTGACACATTGTTTCAACATTGATAATAAAACATGCAGTAGTTTCTCTCTTTTTTAAAAACTGACTCAAATGAAAAGTTTCTAAATACATTCCTATGCAAATTAACATCATTTTGTGAGGGCCCATTTCCAAAGGTCATTTTATAATGACCATAGCTACCAAACCGCTGCTTGCAACGTAGCCACATTTACACCAGTTCCGTGAAATTATCTCACCTTTAAAATGGTATGAAAATTATACGTTTTAACAAATATTCAGACAAATAAAGAGATAAATGTGATCTGAACTTTCTTTTGGGCATCACTGTAGATGCATCGTTTTGTACCTTCACTTTTTCTCTTCACATTGAGGACTCGGTAGTCCAGAGACAAGGTGCCGGCCTCTCAACTCAAAGGTCGTGGGTTCGAGCCTTGTGGCAGTTTAAAGATTTTCTTGATATTTTTTTATAGTAAAATTTACTCCTCTGGTCCAGGTAGGTGAATTCACACCTAGTCCCATCGGAGATGTACGATAAAAGGGAGGTCCTGTCTGCAGAATGTCCTTACACTCGTGCATCGATTTTTTTTATATCTTGAGTAATATTTGTTTGACAAATTTTAAGATATGAGGTTTGGAAGAAAAATAACTACTTTCAACTTTTCGCCAAAATCATGAATTTCTCAGAAAATGTGAAAGATATATAAAAAATCCCTTGCATGGAGCTTTTACTCATGATCTGAAGCAGCTGTATGCCAAATTTCAAAAGAATCCGTTGAAAATTGTAAAAGAAGATAGGAATAAACAGTTTTAAAAAGTCCATTTTGAGAAAATTGTATTTGAAACTATTTTGTTCTGTTATTTGAATGTTCTTTCATCACATGAACCTAGAAAAGAATAGAGGACAATACTTTGAAATGTCATAAAACCTTAGGAGGCTCTCAACCACTTCTTGTTGATCTTATTTCAACTGCTCTGGCTCTCTTCTACTCATGTCGGACAACACCTTTTGATAACTGGTGCGCATAATGTGTCACATATTTTCCTGGCAATCTAAGGCAATGTTTGTGATCATTCGTGCAAAGTAGATTTTTGGATGGAGTACCGTTTTATTATACTTTTATCACAAATTTACTGGTTTTTTTGAGTACAGCAGATTTGTTGAAAGTTAGGCCTGTATCGTTTCTTTAAAAAATATGTAAATACAAAGAATTGATACTGGGATTCTTACATGGTATTATTGTGAAGGGAAAGAATTGCTCCATCCAATAATTTAATAAACTAGGTTTGTCCCATTTTTAGGCTCTCTCAGGACCCTCCTTTATGTCCTTTGGGAAGACACTTATCACATTTTCCCTCATTTCAGATGTGAGTGAGTACAGTCGGACCTGCTTATTCCAAATTCGGTTTGACCAAATACCCGGTCATTCCAGTTTTTTTTCTTTAAAAAAAAAAGACCCAGTATTTTGTCTATATATTTGAACAGATTAATCCAAATCTGGACCCGCTTAAACCAATGTTGTTTCTCTATCCTTGGAGAGAGAAAACAAATCCAGTTATAAATCAAAGCAAAATTTCACATTAGTACTCCATAAAGGCCCCTGATTAATTTCAGTTAAGGTAGACTAATAGGTACCACACCAGTTAACACAATAGTGTTATTAATGTAACATCATTCACATGCTAGACACTGTTGATCGGTGTAAGCTAGACTGATAACCTGTTGTGATTTTACTACTAAGTATTGTAGTAAAGTGGCCATAGTTACGTGACAAGTGGCTGTGTGTAACGGATATCAAAGAAGAATGCGCTTCAAGTTGTCTAAACAGAAATCAAAGGAAGTGACATCAATGAAACGGTGATTCCAGCCGTCTAGAGTAGACGGTTCTAATAATGGTCTCACATTTCATTGTTTCCATCTGATCTATTAGGATGAATAAAAATTGTAGATTCGTCAGTGATGTCCTAAGTACATATATAAAATGCAGAGGGCAATTTACATATTTACATATTTAATACCCCACATCTGTAACAATATCAAAATAAGGCACTTTAGGTTAGTTCAAATTCCCGCTTAATCCAAATTTGTTGTCTGTACCTGCACAATTTGTCTGTACTAGCTATAGTTTGAAGGTGGTATCCTGCTTTAGAATTACAATCCTGCTTTGTACATCTCATAGCCTGGAAGGAATTTTACTCTTCCTAGAAATGTCCATTAATGTCATGTAATAAGCTGTAAAGAGGGATTCTCTTCTTCTGGACACTGGTCTTTAGCTCCTTTGAGTTTCCAAGTTATACACACTTTCTTTTTTTATTTAAGGGTTGTTGCATGAAAGCACAACCTGAACCTTTTATACAATTCTCTCCAAAAACGTGTTTGAAATATATTTGATCCCTGTTCTACTTTTTCTCATAGAATCGGCTTGAACTCAAAATATGTGAATCAGTCGAGAAGTGAATATTTAAAGTTGTCTCATCCACTTGTGGCCCTTTTGTTTTCAGGAGTACTCAAGAGGCGAGTTTGACAAAATCATAAATAAGAACAATGAAATGAAAGAGCAGCTGTCAAAATTAAAAGAATCAAATCAACATAAGGAGGCAGAGATAGCACAAGTAAGTATATATGATTTTTATTTTATCAATGAGTCTGATTGGGTATTTTGTACTTATACCTGACTGGGCAGTGAGTGATGTTATAATTTAGTATAGCAATTTCAATCAGAGTTCTAACACTTTCTCCCCTTGTTTATATACGTTTATGTAATTTCTTTGTGTACCATACGAAATATGGAGATTGTGGGTGCAATGGTTCCTGAGTTTTGAACCGTCAAAGTTTGAGATGTACAGCTTTCTATATATATGGATATACATTTGAAAATGCTTAGTCCAAAAACTGTCTGAAACTAAAGCCACAATTTTTTCTTAATTAATTTCCTCCAAAGTTCGAAATTTCATTCTCATTTTATCTGAAATTTACTTTACCTCGAAACAATTTCTACTAAGAAATTTCACATCTGACAATGCTTTGCAATTTCATGTCTAGTCTCGAAGCAAATGCAAAAAGAAAAGTTTTAAGTCTTTCTTCTGCACAGTAAACAAACGACAAATAAATCAGTGGGAAATGTGGAACAGAAAAGGCCTTATATGAAGTAGCCTTTAGTATGGAGTGATTCTTCATTTTCACGTTTTCAATGGCATATAAATTGCTGTCAATAGAAGCATAATTAATATTATGTGTAGACGTCGACATTGTGCATGTATGAAATTTTTTCTAATATCATAGATTTAGATCAAAGTTTAGACTGGATCTGGCTTTTTATGCGCTGTCATGCTCTGTAAGATTGCATTTTTAGCAGCGTGCATCTGAATGGTTTCAGTTTCAAACAATGTCATTAGGGATCAATTACAAGTTTGCTTTCCTGCTGAGATATTTCATGTAAAATTTCTTCTTCTTTTTTTCTTCTTCACTTTTAAGTCGGCTACGTCTTTCATTAAACTGTAGAATAGTTTCTTGGCTATCAAACTATTGTAATACTCCCAAGATTTTCCCGAAACCTTATAAGATCGGAGAGTAATTCTCATTTGTTCACATTTTCACAAAATGATAAGGAACAGTAACGATAACTGTTTGATTTCATCTTTTGCTCCTTAAACCAAAAGCACGTCTTCACTGATTGTCTGATGAAAGCCTGATTATGGTCTAGATAGAAAATAATGAAGCTGTATCAAATTATAACATTATTTGAAGGGAAAAAATACCCTAAATGAAAGTAAGGTTACAGATCTATTAATGTTTATTGGTCAGACCTTTAGGCCTAGAGCTCAGAACCAAAATAAGAGGGAGGAGGATGCATTTATTTTTTTAAGAAAAATTAGAAAGAACGAAGCAGTGTACCATTCTTTAAAAAATTGTATTCCTCTTTTCTTTATCTATTGAACTAGGTAGCCGTTGCACCAAACGATAAGGCCTAATGCAGTTTTAATTTAAATCATTATCAGTCCTTCATTGGAAAAAATATGCTTCTAGATTGCATCGGTTATTATGTTCAATCTAATGACAGTGACTGTGTCCCACGCTGATGCGAACTAGATATGTCAATCGTCTTGTTCATTTGATGGGTGTCTAGCGTGAGGTTCTAGTGTTTTCTAGGCCTTCAACACAATGATTCAACAGAGGTAACTCATTAAAAAGCTTGCCTTCCTATTCCTGGCCAACTATTGCTAAACCGAAACTTCCTTAATACCAAAAATAGTCTTACGGTTAAGTTTACATCGGTACTTCAGTTTAAGTGTTGTCGACACTAACATGTTTTGTCCCAGCTTTTAACATAAATGACTACCCTCCTAGTTGCCCTTTATTTGATTAAATGTCTATTTGTGACTCCAGTGTAAAGAAGAGGAAGAAAGGCTGAAGACACAATTGGAGGAATTACAGAGAGAACCATTTTACGAGATACCGAAGAAATCAAACACAGTATGGCTGAAAACTGCACTAAAGGTTTGTGGGGATTATAGAGGGAAGATATCTTTTTATTTTCTCTGATTTTGGATTATATAAAATCATTTCAACTATTGAAAGATCTTGTTCTTTTTATTTATTTATTTTTAAAATTAAAAATATTTACTTCAATGCCTGGTATCACCATAATGCATAAAATGTATATGAATAAAAACACCAATAATGACGTATTTAACCCTAGGACCTATCTCATGTCAACAATATATTGATGGAAGAACTTTACTTAACTGGCCTTACTCACCACCTCAGAAAGGCTCCTCCATTGAGGGATGGGTTCTGAGAAATGAAAGAAGAGTGGCAAATTTCAGACAGTATGAAGAGAATGTGCTTTATGTATGAAGTTAGCAGAAAGAGAGAGGAGACAAGCTTGTCTAGCTTGCCCGTCACAAAGATAGCTATGGTTCCCAGAATTCTCCCATAAGTTGCTCCAGAGCCGCCCAGGTTCCATCTGCAATTAGCAGACCAGTCAGCACACATTGGGCTATATCCCTTGATGCTGAAAAAATTGGCTTTGGCGACAATCGAGCTGTACCCGTGTGAGGCCATCAAGGTCTAAATAGACGCATCAGGATTTGATACCGTCTGTGCGGCAATGGCATGCTTATTAGCCGGTCCTGCCCTGTGACGTGACACATCCGGTATTTTTCGGGTAGTGAAGTTTCAGAGACGGGTGTCAGCGTGCAGAAAACACGAGCGTGAGGAGTATCAAAGACAAACTCGTGGAAATGAAAATCACGTATGTTTTCAGAATAAAATATGGACTACGTATTACAATTACAGAATGTATTTGATATGTATCATGGAAAGAGACCTTAACATTGTATGTAACAGGATATGTTGTATTTTATGTATTTTGTTCAGGTTTGATTTCAGTTTTGTACTGTTACGTATTAGAATTTCAGAGGTTTGTTTTAAAATTTTAACAGGAAAAGCTCAAGCAGAATTTAATTCATGTGCAACAAGACTGTGAAAAATTATCAAACAAAATCGTCCCTTCACCTGACCGTTTCAAACAAGATCAAGACAGACTAAGAAATAGACTACAGCACTTGAAAACCCAAAAAGATGCCAAGATGAAAAAATTGATGCAAGACAAATCTTTACTGGTAAAAATATTTTTTGCACGTTTTATAGTTTTAAGTTTAGATGCTCATTCAGTTATAATTCTGGGGTTTTTGTCTGCTTTCATAAAATCCAACATTTCCTTTTTTGGGACCAATTTTGGCAAATTTTAAGATTGAAAAAAAGAATGTCAGATTTGGTATAAATTCCAATTATGCAATTTACAACGGCAGTGGGTGCCACGTTACTGTAATGACGGTCATCCCTTGATTTCTGTAAAATTAATATTTAAGGATGTAAATGCTTCCCTTCAGAATTTACATCGATTATGACTCAGTGTAGTACATTCAGAATTCAGTCATAACTTCAAGTTGCTCATAAAAACATAAGATGTCATAATAATGTGTTATGTCATCATACAAGAACAAGGAAGATAATTTTTTGGGAGAAATGATGAAAATATTTTCATAAATAAGAAATTGTATATCAACACAAAAACACCTATTTAATCAATTAATCAAATACTAAAGAAAAAAACAAGTTATAAAGCAAGTAAAACATTGAAAGCATGAGTGACAAATGGATTGAAAATTGTTTACAGTAAATGAGTGAAAAAATTCATGAAATAATACAGATATAGAAAAAATTTAATTATGTATAAGACAAAAAATGTGCCCAGCGATTCGATTTGATTTTACCCACAGCCACAACTAAGGTGATTTCGGGGTTGTGATACAATTTTGAATTTATCCCGGGCTGCCCTGTAAACTGCCACACAATCTTTAATGTGTACAGAATGTTGTGATTTGCCAACAGGACCTCCCTTTGATCAGCTGTCTCTGATAGGACTAGGTGTCAGTCCACCTACCTAGACCAGGGGGATAATTTTCTCTCGAAAAATCTCAAGAAAATGTTAAACCATCAGGGCTTGAACCCACAACCTTTTGGTTGAGAGGCCAACAATTTGCCTCTGGATTGCCGAGACCTCACCCAACGATAAAGTAACATTGAAAGTGAAAAAACAACACACATTAGTGACAGGGATGGGACACTAAAGAAGAACATGTACATCATGAAAATAAGCTAAACTGGAAAAAAACACAGATATGGATTGAAAAGTAATGAATAAATAGGAAATATTTCAGCCAACGGCGAGAGGTCTGCACATGATAGAAGTAACATGCCCCCATAAGATGTAAAGTAGGTTCACGAAGCCCACTGCCTGCACTGTAACAATTAGAGATGGTGTGTAATGATGAATGGTCATACTCGTTATACGTGGAACGTGTTTCAGTGTGATATTCATGCTCCCAACATGTACATGAAGGCGTCAGTATCAACTTGTATATGGTTTGAAAGCAAGCGATGATTCATTATAAATGAAGCCTCTGCAAATTTTTGGTCAGATTTAAAAAAAATACCTGCTTTGTGTTCATAACGCCTTTCAATTAAGTCACTTTTTTAAAAACTTTCTCCTAGACTAGCTAGAATTGTAAAGATAAAAGAGTGGGCTTGAAATCAATATTTTTTATGCCAAAGCTTGATTTCAGGACTACCGGCCACCCACAAGCATACCTTTGGCCCTTGTATAAAATAAATAGTAACACATTTTTAAGCAAACATTGACTAGTGTAATCTTGATATATAATGTCTACTGTGACATCTATTCTCTGTTTTCCTGTAGTGAATTTCCTTTCTCTTCTTTTTTCTCTTCTTTTCATATTCTACAGGATTTGGCTGAAAATAAGAAAATCGCCTCTGAGAAACTTGTCAGGCTGTTGAAAGAAATTGAGTCAGATGTTCAAAATGCAAGGTAAGACGAGTTGTATGGTAAGACTACTTATTGCATCACAATACCCAATTCCCAGAACAAACCGGACCTAGTCTTAGCGAGGTTTACATTAACCTTGTTCAGAAGAGACCAAGAGAGACACTAGCTCAAGGCACAACAACACTATACAGGTGTGATTCACCGCGCTTGTGAAACAAAGCTAGCATGACGCGTTACATACATTACACGATACAATAATATACACATGGATTTTATCCTTTCTGTCTCTCAGTACTCAATACGTGCAGCGGTACATGAGGCCCAACTATCTTCAGGGGGAAAACATATGAGATTCTCTGCTCGTCCCCGGGATTATTCTTCTCGTTAATACTAATAGTAACAGGCCTAAATTATGCTATCATCCAGCCTGAATTAGATGACAGTTGACTTTAAATCACTCACTGTCATCACGGAAACATATCTGATCCCGTCAATAGACCATTTGCTGCCAGACCCGACACTTCGTCGGTATTGACTTTTCTATTCTCCTCTCATAGTTTCGAATACCTTTCAGTCTGAATGTTTCTCATGCATGTAGTTTAATCATTTGTATGGAGACACAATATAAAAATATTGGGGGGTGGGGGTCAATGCTGACGAGAGTTAGGTTTGGCAACCAACATTCTATTGACGGACTCGATACATGTCCGTAATTTAATGGCAGTTGGTGAGCTAATCAAATGTGTGCAAATATAGATCTTCGTTTCCATTGTCGACCTTGGCCTTCAGTTAGCCATGTATACTCACTGTTCAGGGCTCAGCTGCAGTCAGCTAGATTCCCAAAAGTATTTGATCGAGCCATTGTATGAGACCTGTAAAAAGAATGGCAAATTGCGTTGCTCTTCACATCATGTTAGCTGTTACAATTAATCCATTACTTTCACGAAATAGAGCAAATGCTAATTTCTAATTTAAAAACAAAAATTACTTAATCAAATTGAAACTTTTGGTTTATAGCTTTATATTTGTATTTGTATATATGGCTGATAGTGTGACTGTGAAAGAAGCAAATATTAATTGAGAAGTACCAGTAGTTTGAAGATGTATTTTTCTGAGATATGTGAATTATTCTTTTTATGTTATTGTCCTTTGAATAAGTACAAAAAAGAAGCTCTGTTTCTATGTTTTCAAATCCTGCATACTTCAAAAATGTATTTCTCTTTGGCAATTTTTTCAACAAAAGAGAAGAAAAAGAGGAAATGGAAAACTATGTAGAGAAAGCTAATGAGCTGCGAGAACACCACTTTTCATTGCTGGCTCAAAAGGAAGATTTTGAAGAAAACATTGCTGTTCGTCAGACTCAGAAGCAGAAGATTTTATCAAAGACTGATCTTAACAAGCACTGTGGAGAACAAGAATTAGCAGCTGGTATCCAGTAAGTTTTGTTATTGTTATGTGTAATATTAATGAGTAATAATAAGTCTCTATGTGTTGCCGTTTTACACTCGGATAGGAGGCGGTTGGCGGATGCTTCTGGTAGGTTCTTCTTCCTTTCTTTCACTTTTTTCCCCATCTTTCTACTTGCTGTTTCTTCATTTTTCACCCTGAAATCACTGCTTATGGTGAACGGGGTAATTTTCAATGAAACAAACAGCAAAATTTAAAATAAATATCAACAAAAACACTCAGATGGTAGTGGTTGCTGTATGGGATTGCTACTTTTTATAATCTGTATGAGCTTTTCATAGGGGGGGGGGGGCTGTTTTTTGTTTTTTTCTATTGGGGTGTGTGTGTGTTGTGTAATTTTATTTGTTTTAATTTTAATAGTTGATTTTTATCTTCTGTCTTTGGGAGGGGGGTATTCTTTTAACATGTACTGCCGACCAGTACGTAAAAAAACGTATTACGTATGTTTTAATAAAATTTGAGTCCATAAGTCTGTATTTACCTTGAAACTCCACAATCTCAGGGAGATGGGGTGAAACTCCCGGATGCGCCATTCCAAGTTTGGAAAACTTCTCCAGAAAGGCCAGTGAGTGGCAGACATTTTGTTGATTACCATAAAATAATTCATTACTGCCCAAAATGTCAGCCAGTTAGACAATCCGCTGTCCACTTAATGTTTCCCATGGTTCAAGCCTACGAAAATCGTCCATGAGTAATACCACGTCAACCTGATTGCTGGGAAGTTGAATGAGTCTAGGTCAGGGTTTTCGGTCAGGAAATCTGCACACTAAAGAGTTTACTTAAGTTTAATTATCAATGTTTTCTGGCATATTACTACCAACAGCCATAGTGCAAGATAGAATTACTTTGCATGGTCAGATCCTGGGTTTTTTTTATTTGAAAAGGTTGGCAGCTATGTTGTATCATTATTGAATGGTTGGCAGTTGTGTTATATTATTATTGAAAAGTTGGCAGCTGTGTTATATTATTATTGAAAGGTTGGCAGACAGCTGTGTTATATTATTATTGAAAGGTTACAGCTGTGTTATATTATTATTGAAAGGTTGGCAGCTGTGTTATATTATTATTGAAAGGTTGGCAGCTGTGTTATATTATTATTGAAAGGTTGGCAGCTGTGTTATATAATTATTGAAAGGTCGGCAGTTGTGTTATGTTATTATTGAAAGGTTGATAGCTATGTTATGTTATTATTGAAAGGTTGGCAGCTGTGTTATGTTATTATTGAAAGGTTGGCAGCTGTGTTATATTGTTATTGAAAGGTTGGCAGCTGTTTTTATTCTTTCACTTTTGTTTGACTATTTCCTCTTAATTTATCCAGGAGAAAGACAAAATCTGCTCTCACATTTCATTTTCAAATACTACAAGACAATGATCAGATTATTAAAATAGCTGCATGAAGAATAGCTGCATGAAAAGGTTTTAGTGAAGGGAACGTCATGCCATCAGTCATCAATGACCCAATTTGTATCTGGAAGATTACGTCAATGTATTTTATTTAGTGGATGTTTTCATTTGTTTTTAACACAAAAGTTTTGATAATCATTGATATATTTTTAATGATAAATAAGACAACCTCTGTCTTTTTATTAGGGCTTGCAAGTAACTAGAAAATCTTATATATGTGCTCTATTTGATCTTGATTGACTTCAAAATGAGGCCCACTTGAGCTACGTTTTTCAGAATTGGAAATAGTTTCTTACGCTTTTAATTTATAGTGTTTGCTTAATGCCTTATTGTCTAATTTCTATGTCTTTTTGTTTTGTTTTTAATAGGCAGTGTGCAATTTTAGAAAAACAGCTACAGAAATCACATGCAGAAATCAGTAAAATTTCAAAGAAAAGATCAGAAGTGAAGGAAAACAGGAAATTGGGAGAGCTGGGATATAAGGACAGAAAAGCAGGTCTAGATGCAGAAGTGGCTACATTTCATGAAGAGGTAAAAGTTAATGACTTTTTAAGAACTTGATGACAGGTCACATGACATGACAGCGGATGAATTTAGTTCAAATGATGATGCTGATGATGGGAATTTTTATAGAGAAATTGATGTGAATGATAGGGAGAGAGTGATGTTGATGAAGCATTGTTGCAAGAACTTGGAAGTGACGATTTAGATTTATTGTCTAGATCGAGTCACACAGATATCAATTTATGGCGGGGTGACGAGTGACATGAAGTAACAGTGGATGAATTTTGGGGAACACCTGGTGCTCCAGCTGAAATGAACCTGGACTCCTTTGAAACATCCTTTGATTATAGTTCTTCCTTTAGTCCTGAAGCTTCTTTTTTTCTTCAATATGAATCCTCTCAACGTGCACAAACTTTCACTATGTAGGCTTACGTTGTAACTTTCAGTCCTTTCTCACTTGGATTTTTTTTTTCTCTTTAGGAAAACAAATGGCATTGTAAATCACTGTTATTCCGCATACAACTATGTTTATGTTACCTCCCATTTGTGAAAGTTACATTGAATTTGGTTAAAAGTTGAATTTTTTGAAATTTTAAAAAGTATGCAGGTATGCAGAACTAAGTTATGTCCCTTTTGCGTGGTATTAGTGCTATTTATGAAAGGGGAATGGGATCTGATACTGAATGGGTTAATGTAAGTACCTGTAGTTAACTTTCCAAAGAGAGTTTGAAATAAGATGTTCCATAATAATGTTACTTGATAGAGAGGGACAAAAATGGCCTTGACTTGCTGTTAGAAAATTTTAGCAGTCAGCTATAGATAGATATTGATATCTGTTATTAATAATAACTGTTCTCTCTCATTATTTGGTTTTGAAGGGTCAGCACACACAGTCACATCATGTACAAACAATGCTGGTAATAGTAAATAAGTTACTGTTAGTACCTTGGCAGATTTCAGATGCTTCATAGAACTAGAACAGTTATGCTTATAGAGCGTAAAAAAAATGAAATGGGCAAAAACTTTGTGCAGCAACCTTCTACTAATACTACTTGTCATTGCAAGTAGATCTACATCTAGTTTCTTCTCTTAACCATGTTATTTCTTTATTTTCTCAACAGATGGATGAACTTCACTATCTTGTTATGAATGGCTTAGAAGATGTCAAGAAACTAATGCAATAAGAGCTGAAAAGCATGCAATTCGCTTAAACAAAATGTACATATTTGCAAGAGTGGCAGCGGACAATATTCATGTTTTTTAGCAACCCACTCAGATTTCATAAAGGACGAGAACTTTATTGAGAATAGTGCTTATTATCACCAAGCGAATACAGCACTTAAAATATTTCCCATGTTTACAATTCTGTGGTGCCATTCATGAACCTGATAACCCACACTGAACAAGTTTTGAGAAAACAAGCTTTAAAGATTGAAGCCTGTAAAACCAAAACTAAAAAACGAAATGACATGAAACAGATATTGAAATGTCAATGGCATTTGTGAAAAGTTATCTGAGATTCACCATAATGTTTAAAATAATAATAGTGGGTTTGTTTCAAATTTTGAAAAACTGGGATGCTCTGATTTTCTAATTTTCCATGCATGAACCTGATAACCCTCATATCAGGTTCATGCATGGAATAAAAGTTATTAATCAGGTGCATAAACCTGATAACCCTCATATCAGGTTCATGCATGGAATAAAAGTTATTAATCAGGTGCATGAACCTGATAACCCTCATATCAGGTTCATGCATGGAATAAAAGTTATTAATCAGGTGCATAAACCTGATAACCCTCATATCAGGTTCATGCATGGACACAACTGATCCCTTAAAAAACATAGTTTGTATGCAATATTAGAGATGTAAAAAGATTAACATTGACAATCAATTAAAACTATGACCTTAACTTGAGTATAGACTTAGACTAATGAAGACAGGAAAAAATATTGGCAAACAATGAAGATTGAACACTGTGTGATTAAAAGAAACAAAGAGCAAGGAACGAATACATCTTCTTAATAAGTTTGTTCAAATTTATTCTATAATACTCCATTAGAGTGACTTGATGGAGAACCAGATGAATATAGAGTAATTAAACAAATAAACAAAAAAAAACGTATAATTTTCAATATCTAAAAAGAAAGTGACTATTTCGGTCATGTAATGATAATAATGATTATCTTGTCCTTATAGGTAATATAAAGGATAACATCCTACACATTTACAGATAATAGCTAATCACTCTCGCTCTCCGCTACCAAGATAGGAGTCATCATCACTGCTGCTATCTTCTCCTTGCTCCATGGTAGATGCTGAACAAGTTCTATTGTGCAACTTGCGTGGGGTGGGTACTGATCCTTGCAGATCTGTATAAAATTTCCTATACTTTCCTGGAATATATTGGCACAGTGAACACAAATCTTTCAGCTTTGGTTGGGCAATTTTTCTTATTCCGTCATATATTTTTTCAGACTGACATTGCCAACACCACCTTTTTGGTTGATGTTCACCTCTTGCCATGATTCGTTCTCATTATGGGTGTAAGCGATGTACAATTTCCCAGGATATTCTACACTTATCTTGAAACGCATCGCCTTCTGAAATCTGACTTTGCTTCCATCAACAGCTGTACCCTAAATGTCAACTTTTTCTTCATGTTCTCAATGTCAATGAAGTCGGATTGTTCCATTTCTTTGACAATGAAAGGTTCCCGGCTTCTGGCACCACGAAATTGGGGTGTACACTGCAGGTATCTTCTTTTTCTTTTTTCGATCACCCCAAAATCCCTATCGCAAGGAAGAAAGGTGTGCCCTGGGATGGGAAATTTGTGCACAATCTCTTTGAATGTTTTCTTTATATGGACTGTATAGTACCAAAAGCTGACAATGTTCTTATTCTTGTTTTGTCCGCCGCATGAATCAGACCAGGCAATGAGGTTTGGAGAGCTAATATTTGTGTCTTCGAAGTAGGAGTTGAGGCATGACAGAACCTCACAGGAACCTCTTCCAGCAACAGTTTCGGACCACATGTTCATCACTGGTGTTTTGATGTCATTAATTCCCAGGTTATAGGTCCAAAGTTGCCTTGAGTAAAAGGTGATGCTAGTATTTATATGTGGAGTGGGGAGTGTTTGTTGAAAGCAGGGATCTTAGCGTATTATATTACTGGATAGCGGCTAGGTCTGATTCCACGCCGCGAGCGCCTCACCAGCTGGTTTCAACGCCATGCTCTGGGGGTCAAGATTTCGCGTTGCTACGGACAGCGCCAGTAACGATAGAGTGATTTCATAGTGTTTTGAAACAATTTAGCACCTATAATAATGAACATAATATATATTTATGTTTTAATTAATAACCTAATGGATACTCAAAATATGTGTGTGTATGTGTGTGCGTGCGTGCGCGCATGTGAAGATAGAGAAGGAGGGAGAAAGGTAGAGAGAAGTGATTGGAAAAAAAGAAAGATAGGCCTACAAGTAGAGGGAAGATGGGATAGAGAAAGGGGCAGGAGAGAAAGAGGCAAATCAGAGAGAAACAAAGGAGGAGGAGAAGGAGAGTGGTTTCGTTTGTACACTTACGCAAATTAAATCCAATCATCAATTAAAACAAGTGGCTTGATGTGTCTTTACTGGTGTAAAAAAATAATCGTTTTGGTGAGCTTTGCCTCTGTGTGCCGACGTCTTTGTTGATGCATCGATCGCTGATTAGTTTCTCGTAGTGGTGGAAGATTATTTTGAAGAAAATGCGACATGACGCCTTGATGATTTGGTGTACATGGTTGTCTTCTGTTGCCAAGTGATGGGCTTCCATGCCGTGTTGCCAAATGTCAGGGAAGACTTTATCACTTACACATTGTATGACATGATTGGTGATTTTGGCAGTTAAATGTCGTGTGACACTAAGAATAGGACCCGTTGGACCAATGAGGTGCTGTCGAAGAGTCTTGTCACACATGCTAACGATTGTGTACATATCACCAGAATGCAGCAAGCCGCCATTGTTATTCCTGTCAGTGAATAAAGTGTCAGAGTGATGTCTGTTCTCATGATCATCACTTGAGAGTAGTGCAATCTTACATTTTGTACAGCTTACACGATTTCCTACTGTCCTTGAACCATATCCACTGATGTAGCAAAGAGCATGTTCGTGGTACTCTGATGGAGATGCAAGATGTTGACGAACGGTTTTAAAGCTGAGTTGGTTGTTGGTGCAACTGTTTCTTCTTCTAAAAGATTGTTTTCTACCTCTGGAAGAATGCAATTGGCCTGTTTTAATGGGAGCACCCCATTTTTCAGGAGCAGTGCCCGTAAACCCATTTGAACTGAAGTGGCGTGGGGTTGTTGTTCCATCCATGATGCCGTCTTATTCTGCTAAAGAACGTTTCAAGATGATCTTGTGACAATCTGTGTGTTAGTACATACTTGTATTGTTGACTCTTAAGTAACAGTTTGGAAAGCTCCATTGTGGATTTGATTGTACATAAAAAGCCAATAAAGCCTGTTTTCCGCCTGCCCTGCACAAGAAGCTTACCCGCTATGTCTTTCAGTCCAAGTATATATTCACATGTTTTTCTGGCAATTTCCTCTTTGGCAGGTAAGTAAGTGGAGTTGATAAGGCTTTTGTATCCTTTGGCTTGAGGGCTTGAAGAATTGCATAGGTCAAAAATGCGGTCAAACATTTTGATAAAGTCTGTTGTAGTCTGACTATCAGCAAACTCGGACATTTTTAGGTCATCTCTTAAGAAATCAATGGCAGTTGCAACTGATGCTGACAGTGTTTGGCAGGCAAGTTTAACATTCATTTTGTTCTTTTCATAGTGAATGTGTTTTCCTCGCAGTTTGTTTCCTAACACCAAGTTGTCATTCTGTTGGATTGCATTTAGTTCGCACACATATTGCCATTTGATAGATTGATTTTGGAAGAAGATTGTCTTACGGTCACCCGGACAATTTCTGACATTCTTTATTAACTCATTCCCTACTTGACCTAGATTCCCCTGTGAGTCACGGCTGGACACGCCCATTTTACAGATTTTTTTGTTTTATCCACCCTGCTCTCAAACATTTATCTTTCTTGCTTTCCATGACTTCCAACATACACAAATTATATATGAAATTGAAGGTAATGAAATGGCGAATTACATAAAAATGTGTTTGAGATGATTTGGGGTATTGGAAAAAAGAAAATAACAGGTAAACTATAAATCTCATAAAAATGGAACAATTTACATATATTTTGTTTTCACTTACTTGAGTTATATCTCAACTAATCCTTCTTCTATGGCAATATAAATTTTTGTACAGGTGCATAATCCAATTAGAAATGTTTTGTGAATGTTTGATTGTTTTACTATGGTCCAAATGAAAGTTATGCCCAAAAACCTAAATGTCCCTCTCGGCCGAATAAAATGAACGAATTGAAAAGCCGCTATCCACTCTCCTTTCCATGACTTCCAACATACACAAATTATATATGAAATTGAAGGTAATGAAATGGCGAAATACATAAAAATGTGTTTGAGATGATTTGGGGTATTGGAAAAAAGAAAAAGAGAGGTAAATTATAAATCACATAAAAATGAAAAAATTTATATATATTTTTTTCCACTTACTTGAGTTATATCTCAGCTAATTCTACTTCTATGGCAATGAAATTTTGTGTACAGGTGCATAATTTAATTAGAAATGTTTTGTGAATGTTTGATTGTTTTACTATGGTTCAAATGAAAGTTATGCACAAAAACCTAAATGTCCCTCTCGGCCGAATAAAACGAACAAACTGAAAAGCTGCTATCCACTCTCTTCCTTCCTTTCGTCCATTACTGCAGATTTAGTCTGGTGTGCCACAGCCTGAAACAGTCTTTCTTGCATAGATGTGGTCTGCCTGTACACACCGAGCACATATTTGTTGTTCTTTTCCTCTTTCAGGTCTGCTGCAAACTCTGCAGTTGCGGTCTTTATCAGCTGACTCCATGAAATGGGAGGACGGAGCAATCCTTTCCGCATTGTTGACTGGGGTGGTCGGCTAGGAATTATCATACCAGCAGCTGCTGCATCAGTCAGTTGGATAATAAGATTGTCCTTGAACTGACTGAGTGACGCCGATGGTAGCTTTCATCTCGTGGTCGTGTCAGATCAAAAAGAATGCTGGCATTGATGTGGGCCAGTTCAAGGAGCCAGAAGAAAATTTTCTTCCACCACTTGTAAGACTTGCGCTTATGTGCACCGTAGTAGGTGACTTGTTGGTCAGCACGATCACACCCATTCATATTTTGGTTGTACTGTTGAATTGGTGTGGGCTTGTCAACAATGTGGCCTCTTTTTTGTCTCACTGGTGTCGTAGCGACCTCACCACATGACGTGACAAGCGAACAATTTTTTTTTGCCTTTTGTCACAAAAAGCCACAACAAGATACTTATATCCTTCATCACTGTACCACGTCATTTTGTTTTGCTCCAGCTTGAGGGTTTTCAATTGCTTAGGCAAGTATTTCCATCGCACATCGATGGTTCCAGTGTAGTGGTGACGGTTGTGTGACAGAAATTCCAGCAAAGGCACCGACGATAAAAACGATCACCGAAAACATGATGGCCCTTGTCCAATGGTGACAATAGCTTTGCAAAAACTTTGACAGCTTGGGCAGATGTTGGGTCAATGTCTGGGTGATATGATGTATTAGCACCATAATAGGTGAACACATTGTACACATACCCAGTTGCACTGTCGCAGAGGCCGAAGGTCTTGATGTGATATTTGGACGGCTTTGACGCATTGAATTGCTTGTGTCGCCACCGTCCCTTATATCCGATGATCATCTCATCAATTGACATTTCTTTGTCAGGGTAGAACGCATTTTGAAATCTAACCATCAATGATTCCAGAAATGGCTCGATTTTCTTCTGCTGCAATGAATCCTTCCCACCCGCATGGAGCATTGTGTGATACATAATTTCAAATCGTTGCGAGTCATCATCTGTCCATACCAGGGTGTGTACTTGTGTTTTCTCTTTGTTGCCCAGTAGTCCTTTATACTCGGTCTTGGATCGAGACCCATGGCAATCAGGATGGCAAAGAATGTCAGCAAATCTGGTCGTGAAACGGGCTCCATCCGATTATAAATTGAATGCTGACGATGGGGAGTGTTTAGCATTTTCCGTTTCTCGCCATGGGCGTTGATGTTGGTGAGAAGACTCCAAAATATCAGGAGTTAGCAGAGAAAATAAACAATCTAACTCAGACGAATTTGGGTGCACAGTTCTTTGTTGACGCCGTGAGATTGAGCACGAACGAAGCGAAACTCATCTGCGTGTTCCCAGTTGTCACCTCCTTCCATGTCAAATTTTCACCCGCCTCTCTAATACCAGATCTATCTACTATCCTTGGGGCTGGGGTATCACTACTATCACTATCACCATTGACAGTATTCTCTAACTCTAGATCTACAGTGCTAGCAGCAGAGGAACCATTTCTTTTCTGCAATGGTGCAGTAGATCTAGACGTTGAGGGTCTTACACCATTTCTAGATCTAATTTCTTGAACCTCTTCCTCACTATCACTCGATGCAGATGAAGAATGATACTGATACTGATAGTCATCACAGCTGGATTGACCATCATCTGACTCACTATCTGATAGAATTGAGGGCAAATCCTCATCCATTTCTATCATTTGAAGTGCCCTTTCAGTGCACAGACGTTTACGGGGGCGTGGCTGCGAGGGTGTAGAATCCATTGTGAAGTAAACAAAGAGATTGCGCTTTTGAAATTCAACAAAAATCGTCACTAAAAGTCAGAAAACTTGATCAAATTTTGTGAAAAAAGACGCTGTCTATGACCCGAAGTAGTTATAGGTCAATTTATAATAAAATATGGATAAGGGATTGGAAAAGAAAGTAGATTTATCGGCTGGACGTCGAGCCGGAAAAATCGCTCGAAGTCTGGAATGAGTTAAGTGACAGCATCAAAAACAAAGTAAACATATTCGGATGTAACAGGATTTGGAAAGTATGTTTTCATATCCCAAGGGTTCTTAAAATCACAACCTAAAGCAGTTCTAGTGGTTTGATTTGAAAAGTTGCCATCGCACACCACAGCTAATACATTGTGTCCAGCTTCTGTTACCAATGTGATGGCGTCTTTAACAATCTGAGCTTGACTATTTCCATTGATTTTGTCTATTAGAAAATAACCTATTGGTTCTTTAAAATGTTTCTTGAGGCCCACAATCATTACAACAAGTGTCTCAGTAGCAAGAGAGTCCTCACAGCCTGTATGGAGATGACCGTAGTTGACAGACCCAACATAAGTTTGTGTCCCAGGATCAAAACTATGCTTTTTTTATGTGCATAGCATCGAACATCAATACAACCTCTTTCGATCATTTGTCAGGTCCCTTTTCAGCGTTTCCAGCACCTCTGACAAAAAACCTGGTTCACAGTTTCTTGCTGAAGCCCATTGCCTGATGGTAGACGGGTGGAGAGAAAGAATTTTTCTTACATAATCATATGCTTGTGAGCTGTAATAATGTAAGGTCACTGCAAAATTTTAACTTCATCCGTGTATCTTCGTCCGTACACACTGCCTTCAGATGCCCGTATTTCATTTTCAATCAAATTTAATGTATCTTTATCGAAGTTAAGTTTTAGCAGGTCGTGCTGCTCTGTCGAAATCAATTTTAGTTCCTCCATGTCTTCAAGCATTCCAGAAATGGTTGCGTCATGTCTCTTCAATTTCTATCGAAGAGATTTGATTACTTTATTCTTTTTCTCTATTGTGACCGTGGCTTTTCCCAAAGCAACCTTTAAATTTCACACCTCCGTTTCTGGATCTTCTTTGTTAGTGTAAAAGTGATCTAATTTTGCCGTTTTAACATTGTCCTGCATTACACCACTGCTGCTGCTGTTGCTGCAACTGCTTTCGTCAGCACATAGTTTTCGCTTCTTTGGCGATTTTCTTGATGCTTTGTGCACTGGTTGTTTATGCACTGGGTGGGAAGGAAAGATGGATGGAATTGCAGTATTGCGCAAAACCTTTCTTTCTGTGTCAAGCTCATAGTCCTCAGGACGAAAAATGATCACTACAAATTCTGAAATTGGGAGTCGGCTTCCATGGCTTTCCATCTTATTCTTGCCTAGACACAAGATTTACCCATTTTTGCAATCAGGTTGGATCAGAATGAGGAAATCTGAGTGATGTGATAATGACATGACATTGAAATAAGCCAGCACCAAAAGCAACAACAATCAGACAAAAAGCAATAACAAACACACACACACATGCACACAAAGTATATATACACTCGTGAGCGAACACATGCACACAGTCACACACATACACACGCTTACATACATACATACATAAAGTATAAAGCCTACACACAGATAGATGAACACACAAAGTAACTGAATTAGAAAACAGTGCATTTATTATCTCACTGTATATACTCATTCGGGGGTCTACAACAATAATAATCAAGGATGGATGTTGCTACAGACATCAGGAACAATAATGAGGATGTAGTGGCAAAGTGAGATCTAAAAGGAAATTAAGAGAAAGAGAGAGAGAGAGAGAATCGTTGGGACGATATGGGACAGTGGATGAAAATGAGCTTAACATTTTTGCTAGATCGCATGCAGATCACTTTAAATAATATCAGGATTACATTTTTAGATCTATAGATCATATTTCGTTGTTTTATTTTAATTAAGATTCTAGATATATGTACCTGTGAAAGTTGCGTTCCTCGCTTTTTTTCACGCCGTGCCGTACAACCTGTTACAACACAACAGTACACCATGATAATATTTAGATCTATATCTAGATTCTAGAACACATCATTAGAACACATTTTACGTTTAGAATAGATTGATCTGTGATGCCACCAAAGCTACACACTGATAATAGATATCATACATCAGCCTAACCTAAGCCTACTCCGAGCTCGCGAGCTTGACCCCCAGCACATAATTGGTTCAGCCATCTTGTCGGTACGCCCAGGGGACCGATGCGCGCTATCCAGTAATATAATACACTTAGATCCTTGGTTGAAAGTCAAAGGCGATAGTCCAGACTTCACTTGCTCGAGCAGACTCAAAATCTTTTTATAGTTATACTAGTTATAGTTGACTGAGCCGCCTCAGCCTTGCGCAAATGAATCTCTCGCTCATTATCTAATGCTGAGTTGTTTGGCTCCACAATCTTTTGCATCTGCAGCTTGTCACACGTTTTGCAGGTGTCCAAGCCTGGCTGTCCAAAATGAAGGTTTTCTCTTTAACTTTAATGAATATTTCCTTGAACATTCTCTCCGAAATGAGAAACCGGTTCTTTTGACTCCAACACACACTTTTCCATGTACGCCCCATGAAGTTTTTTTCTTAGTCAGTTCAGGAGAGAGATAATATCGATGGGGATTGTGGCGTCTTGAGTAGTGATTCGGTATTTGGGGATGCTATCGATGTAATCTAATACATCTTTTTTCTATCCGCGGAGGCTGGTTTGGCTTGTTTTCATGCTTTCCACGTTTGTCACATCCTGGTGTGCCGTCCTTTTTTATCAAGTCACACACATAGTTAATCCTGGCTATTTTGATGCCTAAAATACTTGCCAGTGCTTGCTTGCACACATAAAGATTGCTTTCATCCAGTTGTACAGAATACTCAAACGACACAGAGCGTTTTGAGTTAGGGCCGGCATAGCGCCTTTTTGGTTGTTTGCATTTTATACAGTTTGCAATGAACATTCTCTGTGCAGTGAAATCTGACATACTGTAAAAAGTAGCACGAATATGGGCCCTTTTCCTTTCATTGATTTTAGTAAAGCATTGTTTCTTACACTGGCACGGCTCTCCTTCTTTTGCGGCTTCATGGACATCATGGCTGCCTTCATATTCTTCTCCTTTCAGGCGTTTATTGGCTTTCACATTTCGTTTCCATGATGAGGGATTCCGCTTGCGACGTCTTCCCCTCTTTAATACATCATTTTCAGCTGCAGTGGTATCACTGATAGAACACTGTCACGTAAATTAGGGTTAACCTCAACACAGATTTTATCTGCTTTATTTTATTGGCTGTGTCTGCGACAGTGTTTGCATCTTTGCTACTTCTCCTGTCTTCTACATCACTATCTGTTTCACTGTTTTCTTTATCTGGTTTCCAACTTTCTTCTGAATCATATAGGCTTTCATTGTCTTCAAATTCAAAAAGTTTTCATCTGTTGAGATAAACATAAGTAGATTAAATAGTTCACATAAGGCACAAAGAGAATTTGAAAAGAGAGAGAGTGAGAGGTTGGGAATAGAGAGAGGGATCGAGAAAGAGGTTGGGGTGATAGAGATACAGGAGGAGGGAGGAAGCGACATAGAGAGACCGGATATAAGGGAATAGAGAGAGAGAGAAGGGGGGGGAATAGAGAGGATAAGTGGAATAGGAGTGGGAGGAACCATCTAAAGTCTTAAGAATCATTTAGTACGTAACATAAAGCTGAGCAATACAATAGCAGTAAAATGGTAATAGATGTGTACGACTGAAAAGACTAGGTCTGACACATTGTGCACTCACCTTGCACACATTCCTTTGCTACTGACATCCCAACCCAGAAAAAATAAATTTAAGTTTATTTTTTATTTACAACTTATGTGACACGCACTCTTAAAATGTAACAGACTTACCTTCTTCTTGAACAAGACGCATAGCATCATCAAGTTTTAGACTTTGAGAGACACAAGGTCTTGTTTTCATTGGGGGGGGGCATCTTGAACATGTGGGTTATTAGGTTCATGCATGGAATTATGTGATTGCAAAGGGGAGGCTAGTACTAACTAGTACTAGTAGTAAAAATCATCACTGATACAAAAATATGCTTTCGTTATTTCCCTTGATTTTACACAGAACAAAGTAGAAGGGAAGCCTTATATAATAAATGGTAATAGTAATATTGAGGAAAAAGGGATTATGTAGGTTGTCAGGTTCATGCATGGCACCACAGAATTGATATAAGTATTGTGAGAATCATTACAATAAAGGGTGGCTATCCTGGAGTTGATGGCCAAGCAGTAAGGCTTCTGGACTGGGGATCATGAGGTCCCGGGTTTGAATCCTAGTAAAGCTAGGTCCGATTTTGTGTTCCTTGGAAAAGACACTTAACACACAATTTCCCCACTCTACCCAAGTGCAAATGGATACACGCACTAGCTTGGGAGTAAAGACCTATGTCAGACTAGCGTCCTGGTGAGGATGTGATTATTATCACCTATTCCGCCTTATGCTATTGAAACCAGGATACACTTGAGCTTTATGGGCTATAACGGCCTTGAAGGAACTTTACTTCCTTTCTATCCTGAAGCCACTGGTTGCCTATGGATTGCCGTTAACTCACTTGAGACAGAGCTCAAAATTTATTTGTTTGTACATGCACTGGAGACTGGCAATTTTAAATTTTAGGATATTTTGGGGAAATCACCAAAAATTGAAAAACAGTTACTGCGTAAATGCCCAGGGCTTGAAAAGTAGAGAAAACGGCCATGTAGGCAATGCAGGCATTTATGGGAAATTGGTCAGTGCAAAAAAATTTGGGTGACCGACAAGGGAGTTCATCATGTGTGGTTCAGAAATTTTGACAATGGACAGATAAGGATAAAGATTCATAACCAGACCATTTATTTTTAGAAGAGTCCTCAGTTTTACGTAAAATGTGAAAAATAGGTACACCTGATAACCATTAACCCAATACAACCCGGCTGCCATGCCCAATTCTACCCCTTACATCTCAAGCAAGGGACATAACTCTCACAAAAATGGACCACACATATATTAACAAATCATTTTCACCACTATCCAATGCTTAAAAATCAATTGAAAAAATTCACAACTTAAGAGGCATGATTGAATTTTAATACAATGTATTTTATATTATAAAAACAAAAAGGAATTACAGGGAAAAAATTGAAATTGAACAAAAAAATTTAATTGTATCATCTCTTATTTAAGTTACTGGTAGTAATGCATGGTTCACAACAGTTTATGGAATTTTGAATGGCAGTGTCCTTTGCACAAAGTAAAGCACATACACGACAACCATATACTGTCTCTGGGGTCCTTCCTTTTGGGGTTTTGTTCCCGGCTGAACACTGAAATCGTTTTTTTCTGCCATCAAGAACTATTTGTGGAAATAAAAATTTATGATTGTTTGATGGAGTTTCAGATCTCTTATTTAGCAAGACGGACTTTGAAGAGAGTACGCATGGTTCACAACAGTTTATGGAATTTTGAATGGCAGATTTACAATTGTAAAGCACATACCACGACAATGAGCATATACTGTCTCTGGGGTCCTTCTTGTCTGAGGGGTTTCTGAGTTTATTTTCCCTGAACACTTATAATTTTTCTGCCATCAACGAATTTGTGTGACTGGTTTTCATAATTGTCATTTTGTGCTTGAGGACTGATGGAGTTTCAGATGGAAGATCTGTCTGGTATGAGGTCTAGCATGGGACGGACTTTGAAGAATCGTAGCCTCAAGTCCAATGTCGTTGAGGTGATACTTTGACAAATCGGTTTCGTGACATCACGTAATCCCACCCTAAACATCTTGTCTGAGGACCAGTACATTCTGAGTTCAGGAAGATGATGAATCCCAAACATAATGTTTATGTAAAGGAAACGTTGAATTTCAACAACTGTGACTGGTTTCCACTCCTTTGTCAACTTTGTGCTTCTCTCTTTGAACTTGTTCTGCGTATCTGTTAGTTTCAATTGCTGTAAGTTCATAGAGACTTGTTATAAAAATCAACTCAAAATGTCAATTGGTTAAGTTCCCTCAGTAATCTCAACTAAAACACCAGAAGTTTCCTCAAAATTGTTCAGAAAAACATCACGAAGATCCTCACTCCACCCCTGATCGTCAATCAAGATCGTAGAACCAGTTGTAGTTGTAGATCTATTTTCTTCGTCATCTGAACCCAACTCCAACTCACGAGGATCGACATCAATATCAGATTCATCTGAAATTGATCATTTAATGTCGCTACTGTCGCCAAAAGCGGGGTTATCGATGAGAGGATTGAGAAATTGAACGCCATATTGACAATAAAAGCGCGATTGTGAAAGTGAAAATGTGTCAAACTAAAAAAATCGTAGATTGAATACTATGACTTTGAGACTGATTGCAGTTCTGCAAGCAGTTACTTTCACTTTGACAACTACCGACATTTCGAAATTCTCTGTATCGCGATTTATTTCCGTCCAAAAGCCGAAAACATTTATATGAAACTTTCATCACGGGCGAACATTTTATACCTGTCACCGACCCGTCCGGTTTCTCTGCCTATAAAAACTATTTAACCTGATATTCATACTTTCTCTTCTCTTCCGCCCATCACTCGTTTGAATTTTCATTGTTCATTAAACCACTCACCATTCACTACTATGTATGACTCGAGATATTTTGTTTGATTTGTGATTTGACTGTTTGGACTAACTATATCTGGACTCGCATTATTTATTCTAAAGTGCTTATAATTGGATTATAGATTTAGATCTAGATATATCTAGAATAGATCTCGTGATTCAAGCATAAAGTTCCTATTACTATTATATGTCTTTTACTTTTATGGTAAGAAACATTATATCAATATTTACAGTTTATTATCATATTTAGGTATAATTTGAATGTCGTACAGCTGTTTGTCCGATAATGTTTGAGTCCGGGACCTTATTTCACTTGTTTCTTATCACGAAAAAAAGTTCAGTATTTTTCATCTTGACCAGAGGGCATCCCTGAAGACTGGTCACTGGTCAGGGTCATCTTTTATTACAGTACATTGGATGAAGGATGGTTAAAATGTATGGCAAATTGTTGAATTAAAAAAAATGATTTATTGAATATGATACATTTTTACTTCAATGTTTCCAGAAAAAAATTGAAATCATGGTTGGTTTGAAATAAAATTTGACCCCAAAAAATGTTTTTTAATTTTGATTTTTACCGTGTGTGAATGGTTTGTAAACAAGATTAGAGCACTTACTAACCTTTTACTTTTAAGTATTAAAAAAGTCATTGAGGGTTATCAGTCAAGTTTTCAATTAGCTGTCAAATTCACAATCGTCTAGTTCCCCCATCAATGTCATTTTGATTTGAAGATTCATCTAAAATCATCATCAAGAATACTGCCAACTGTGAGGCAGATCTCTAATTCTAATGCCTCATTAGACTAGAGCTAGATCCAGTTTCAGAACTAGTACTAGTAAAGGTAGGATTATTAGGAATACGTTTCCCTTTCTTTCATTTTGTTCACATTGACTCTGGATCTAGTTCTTACTTAAAATTACATGCAATTTTCTTACCCAGCCAGTGATGGGATGATATTATCTGGTATTTTAAAAGGAAACATTTATTTAGGCAACAATGTAACTCACGGCACATCGCTCTTCAATCATTCCCCTCTATCATATACACTTTCACCCAAATGCATCACCTGGTCGTCATGATATAGAATACACTCAAACCTTGTTATACATGTGCCACCAACTGTTGTGCCAGTGGTAACTTGGCGTTGTAACAAAAACAGCTTTTTCAGTACAGTGGAAGTCAGATTCAGCGAAGTCGTCGGAACTGATGCTAGGAAAAGGATCTTGTTGAGACCTTTCGTTAAATGTGAAGTTGACAGAGAACTTCAAAAATAATTTGTTTGATTTAACCCTGAAACAAATCTCAAGAGGTCCTTACTGCGTCTTTTTGTTTATTAGAGCCTTGTTCGACTGCCTCTCAAATTTTATCTTTGACTTTGAGAACGTGCCTGACGTTAGGCTTTCTCATTTCAACAGCACAGATATTTGTTCATTTCAAATAAAAGGCATTTGTGCTTTGTGGGTTTTTATGTAGAACTACATTTCAATAAATCAGAATGAAGCAAAAAACACTAAAAGTAAAAGAAATGATATACTATTACTAATGATACTGATAGTATTTGATTGGCCCTACGGTACAGTGAGTTACAGGTGTGAACAGTCGTACAGCAGAGAAGAAAATGAATGACAGAAAAAAAATTAAGCCTATGATGACGACGTCATGTTGGTCACCGACATTAGTAATACAGTAGTATCCGGTTAAACGCACGCCAGACAAGAAAAACACGCTTCGGGTAAACGAACGGCTGGGCACTATGACAGATTTTTTGCTATACATGTATAATCAGTATACTGTTAGTGTTAATGTGCGCTACATCATCTAAACGCACGCTTTGAAATCGGTAGAAATAACCTTTTTAAATAGATCAGATTGAGATAGCCACTAATTACTTGCCAGTGATGCCAGAGGATGTCACCTACATCACTCAGCAAGAACTCGCCCTTCTTTGTGTAAACGATAGGCCTATGCCTTGGCCTCTAGGCCTATGTGATACACACACACACTGATCAGCTCTCACTTACGACTGGTGGACACAGACCTAGCCGACGGGGAAGGGGGTGGGTTTGAGAGCACTGTAGCGTTGTTATGCGTAGATTCTTACGTCCTCATGTTTCATTAGGTAAGTCATGATTATTGATAGGCTAGGCGCCAATGCATGCCACACACACAATGTGATTAGTCTCCAACTCCAAGATTCCACCATAGAATACACGTCGCTACACTGAACGAACAGCCTTTGAAATTCAAAGGTATTGTGCTTGTTCCACAATATATTCACAAGATCTAAACTTGTAAAGATGTCCACTACTCATAAAACATTGACATTAGAAGCCAAGTTAAAGGTTATCATTATCAATAAATTAGAGTCGTTGCAGCCAGAATTTTGCCGGAACAGCAAGAAAATACCACTTATCATCCCATCCATTTACCATGTGAAATATATTGCATGTCGTAATGCAGTTAATGTCAGCAATATTTGCACTGCGTTTCGTTGTACTGCTACATGTACTAGATCTATCTCT
This sequence comes from Doris montereyensis, assembly GCA_037039925.1. NCBI lineage: Eukaryota > Metazoa > Mollusca > Gastropoda > Nudibranchia > Dorididae > Doris > Doris montereyensis. Next base: position 242,465 of record JAXRKP010000281.1, read on the forward strand.
GATACTATACTCTTGTGTTTTTGTTTATGGTTCTATTGGGATTTCTCTGTTGAATAAAATAAAAATAAAAACCTGTCTAGATCTAATATCTAATTCAAACTCAATAACGGCATCCTAATACCGTCTACGCAGGTAGTCTGTGTGGTCAAGGAAACAACTCAAGTCTTTTCCAAAGTAAAGGGAAGTAGTTGGTAATTTTTTACTACTTTTTATAAAGGCATGCAACTCCTAAACGCACGCTACCCGGGCCTCCCGAGCACTGTGTTTAACCGGATACTACTGTATCATTTTGACTGGTCCATCGCTTTTCCCCACCAGTCAATCTCTAACAGGCTAGTCTGATATCATCAAGTTATCCGTCTGGACTCCCACTGTTCTCAATTCGTTTTTTTTTCAGGTAAAAGCACTCTCTGTGAAGTGGACTAATACCCGAAGTATGATGTACATTATGGGTAAAATTCACTATATGACTAATGTAATTTATGATATATCTAATGTGAAAAAAATGGACATAATTGTGTTGGTATGAAAGACCACAAATCCCTCATTGTGCCTCAATAAGACTAAGACACAAACTAACCACATTTCGCAGTAAAATAAACATAGAACATACAAACCTTAAAGTAACAGCTAATCGTTCAGTTGGTGAAATAGGATCTCTCATTTTTGTTCCTGCCATGACAATATTTGGGCTTATTCTTTTCAGAAGCTCATCAAAGCTTGTCATCGACATTCTAAAATAGTTGAACTTTTTGTCGTCTTGGTAGAGGTTTTCAAACAATATGACAAAGGCTCCAGCTATTGGTCTTTGCACATTTAGGGGATGGACACATTGACTTCTTAGGCATAGTTTTTTTCTTCTCAGATACAGACAATATAAGCACGCCAGTTCCGTACGGCTTTCCATCATGATAGACTAGAGCCAAATGAAGCCAGGTGACAATGTGTGAAACAGACACCATGTCTACCATGGCGGACAGCGTTTGGTCAATGTGTGTGAAAGGGGCCTTACACTACAGTCTGTTATTGTTATACTATACTAAGTTATAGACTATTATGGAGCGAGATACTATCTAGTACAAAATACAATGTCAGTAGTCTCCGTCAAATTGCACGATTTTTTCATGTCACATTTTACACACAAAAAATTTATATTACCCTCAAAATGTAACAATGGCTGACTTGACTTCACCAAAATGCAATGTTTTGCAAATACGTCTTCAATTGGTTGAATAATTTAAAGAGTTAATTCGTGTCTTTTGCCTCGTCCCAGTAACAAAATCATGTGTGCGCGTGTTTGGCATCTATATCTGTGTTAACTAAGTGCAAACATGCGCCTGACAATGCCTAGTCTTGGCTCTTGTCACACTACCCGTTCTCTCCCCAACTCGGCCGTCGACGATGATCTGCCAGACACTGATCGGCTCTCTCTTTGATCACAGTGAGAAAATCTGAGAAAGGTCTTGTGTCACTTTTATGACATGCATGTCAACAAATAAAAAGTATTCCTCAATGTTGCTGAATGTCTCCACCATCCCAACCCCTCCTGTAATCTTGAGTGAGAGAAGAATGAACAATCTATGAGAAGAGGTTAGGCCTATAATTGGGTATTATCCTAAAACCAAGTACCAACAAACAAAACCCAAACGACTAACAAAACAAAACAGTTTAAGTCCATCCAAGAATGGTAAAGACAAACTGTAAGGCAAGAATGGCAAAGTACATACATCATGTAGTAGTAGTAGGGTCTGGTCCTTGACTCCGTCCAAAATGCACCTTCGCCAAAATGCTTTTTTTTTTTTTTTTTATTTGGCGCGAGACAGAATAAATGTGGCTCTATTTAGAATAGATTGGCCCTGTTTTAGAACATATTCTGGTCATAGGATTCCGTTGTTTCAATTTATGTCTACATTTCTTCCAAACCCTTGAGTATTTGGCTTTTTTGGCCTTTTTCAAACAAACATTCTCCCTACCACACTTAATATTGGAGGTATATGGAACCAAACTTTTGGGAGTTGTTATCTATTTATATGTAGTAAGTGTGTCTTCCATTTTTCTTGTATTTTGGACAGCCGGTTTCAATAGCATAACACCCATTGACCACAGGCCATGTTTTGAAAAAAAACCCAACTTTTGAATAAGACAGAAACAATGACATGATAATAATAGGAAATTTTCAGTACTATAATATAAAATATTAATTGAAAACAGATTGCACTCACAAGAACAACAGTTGGGGTGTCATTTTCCTCAACATTCAGGAGATTTTTATTTTCCAACAGTGAAAAAATAAATAAATAAATAACAGGCACAGTATATCCCAAATTAGGGAAACAATTGGTGCTTCAGCTGACTGAAATGAACCTGACTACTCTCAAGTCTGAAACATCCCTTGATGATATTTTTTTTTTTATTTCCGAAACTCCCCAATAAGAACCATACCAACGTGAACAAACATTTACCAACGTTGTAATATTCAGTCCTTTATTTGGAATTTTCTTTCTCTTTAGAAAAGCAAATGGCATTGCAAATCACTATTCCGCACATAAATGTTTATTCTATTTCCCATTTGTATAAATTTCATTTAGTTCGTTTAAATTTAAAAACTGAACTTTGAGTTAATTTTTAAAGTATGCAGGTAGGCATGATGAGAAACTGACTAATGCCTCTTTGCATAGTACTGAGGGCTATGGAAGGGGAATGGGATCTGATGCTCAATGCACTCACATGTTTCCTAAATCGCAGATTCCCCAAACTATATATCTGTTAGCCCAGTAAGTTCAACGAATGCTTGTTGGACTGTATCATCAAACATTTATTGTTTTCATTTTTACAAATCAACATATTTTGTTGTGACGATTGGTAGGAACTGAATAATATTATAAGTAATAGTATAGTAATACTGTAGTAATACAGTAATATAGTCATCATTATAATTATTGATGTTGTCATCAAAGTCATCCTCATGACTATCCTCATCATCACCACCACCATGATAATCACCGTTGTCACAAACTGTGAAATGTACTACTACTAATATGGTTTCAATTGGTCCAATGCGGGATAAATAAGCTCATTTGAGTCTTTTAAGGATTTCCAGTTTTAAGTAAGTAGGCCTATATGATATTGATGTATAATTCATTTTCCTTTATATTCAAAATGGTTGTTTGGTTTTGATCATTTCTATAAATCAACATATTTTGTTGTAACGATCAGTAGTAACCTGAATAATATTATAAGTAATAGAGTAGGCCTAAAGTAATGTCTATAAAGGAAATGCAAATTGAATTTATTCTTCTTTATTAAATAAAGAAACATAATTTTGCTACAGCCCCAGGACCTTTGTCTTGATGAAACCAATCAACAACGTTACTGTGACTGTGTGTACGTGACAACTGAACGGATGCTGAAAAATAATAATAATGATAAAGAAATTTACTATGAAATAATGAAAAATTTACAAAATTACAAACATGACTGCAAAATCTTTAATAATTAATACCAAATCATTTGATTAAACGTGGGGGGAAAGGTAGATAAAATTATTAGAAAAGATAAAGATTGCCTCAAAACATAATTTCAAAGAGGATGCTTTTCATGTGATTAATTTGTCATTGACAGATTACAGATCTGAAATCATATGAAGTTTATATGTAGGTATAATAATCATAAAATCATTTGAGAAAACTTATTCATGCTACAGTGCAATCCTTCGATAACGACATCGCTCGGGACCGAACAATCATGTCGTTATCGGGGGATGTCGTTATTCAGAATTTTCAAAATGGCAGCGAAAGGGGCGTTACGAGTGAGGCTAGTCAATTGGGAAAATGTGGTGGGGCCCTGAAAAGGGCCGGTGTGTTGGGGGTGGGGTTGGTAGAGCCAGCAGATGGGTTTACTAGCTGGTTGTCACGGCCTTGGTGCCCTCAGAGATGGAGAAATAATCTCACACGTTGTCATTGGCCGAAAAGAAGTGTTTTCATTGCTAAGAATACGTCTCAATTTTGTCAATATTGATCAAATTTTCATGTCAAATGTAGTGTTTACGGCTAGACTTATGTCGTTATTGGGAGGGTTCACGTCACTATTCGGAGTTTTTTTTTTACTAATGATATATAGCAAAAAAAAAACGGGACCAGGGATCCATGTCGCTATTCGGAAATGTCGTTATCGGGATTGCACTGTATGTGACAAAGGATGCAGAAATCTGTTACTGGCTGAAATTAGTACGAAAATGAAAAAAAAATACTTCAAAGAAAGATCATCACACAATAAATTAGTCTTTCAATGTCAAGTTCTACACATATAAATGTCTGGTCGCGAGATCATCCTCTTATTCTTATTATCCATCAATTTCAATGATGATACCTAATTTGACCGCCATGATTGAACTTGTCCATTTGTTTATTAACAACATAACTTTCAAAACAAGATGAGGAAACTATAATCAACATTATTTAATTTGACATCAATTTAATTGCTTTAAAATAAAGGAAATACATTAAGTTTGTGAACAGGTGTAGAGGAACGACAAGTAAATCTAGTTAGGGGACACAGTGCAGTGATCGTGATCAGAAAATCAAAAATAGACCTATTTTCCTCCCATAGGCAAACAGTAGATAAGAAGAATTATTCTTAACTGTGTTGTGTGTCAACTTGAGAGAGATATTTCTTATTTGTTTCATTGAAATTTACCCCGTCCACCATTGTGTTCATCTCAGGGTGAATTGAGAGGAAACAGCAAGATGAGAGATAAGTGAAAGAAAGGAAGGAAAGAAGTAGGACCTATCACTGCAGCAAGACTGGCCAATCACCCGAGAGAGAGAGAGAGAGAGAGAGAGAGAGAGAGAGAGAGAGAGAGAGAGAGAGAGAGAGAGAGAGACAGACAGACAGACAGACAGACAGGGAACACAGAGAGACAGAGATTGTGTGTATGTGTGTTTAGATTTTAATTGATTGAAACATGGCCACTCCATCAAATGCAATGATCTCAAGAATGAATTGAGAGGAAACGGCATGATGAAAGAAAGATGAATTGAAAGCAAAGAAGTATTAGCTTCAAACAGATCCTGTGAAATATCCATGCAATAATGAATTTAATACAAGCTAGAGGAAATACTTCTTTTTCTTCTTCATAATAATAAATAAATAGCCGACCAACTCAATTCCGAGTATTACTGTCAAGGCATACACAAAAAAGAGCACCAAACTCAAGTGCTCATTGTTCTATATCAAGAGTCAAATTACAGCCAAGGACTGGCATCTAGCTTTTGATGTAGTTGAAGAGGCATATTTTTACAAGGATAGGTGAGGTGAAAAGCTATCATTGATATCATTGTTGCATCTAATTCATAAAAGTAACTTTAAAAAAATCAGTATTTAAGTATTATTCATCATTTTAGCATAATTCATTAATTCAGAACTAAACACTAAATCAAGAAGGTAGAATGATTGGAATAAAATGTTACCTTTCTCCAGAATGCATGTAATCAAACGCCTTGTTTATTTCATTCAGTGGCAGAGAGAAGGAGACAAACTCATCAACTTTAAGCTCTTTCTTCATATAAGCATCCACCAACTTTGGGATTGAATCTCTGCTTTTCCATCCTATAAGTATACGGAGAATATAAAAGAATTCCATTTTGAAGTGTGTCTTTAACCAAAAACTCTTTTGTTTTCCATTTCCAGTTGCTAAAACATCTTCCTATTTAAGAATTGAATACAACAGACTTTGATGATAAGTTTGAGAATGACAACAATGTAGCTCTAGATATAACTACATCAAAACAAAAAATCTACTGCAGATGGAAAGTCACGATATTCATCTGAACCATCAACTTCTGAATGGTCTAACGGAGTGTTAAATGTTAGTGTCAAAGATAATAATATTTTAATAAATATGGATGCATATCAAATGTCATATATCAAATGAAAGAGGAATTACTTCAGAATCCAAAAGCATTAATCTTAACTAAGTTATTTCAAGAAATGTATGCACAAGAAATAGTTTACTGACACTGACACCATGTTATTATCTAATCTTGCTGGAGTTACTTTCCTTTCTTAGGACAGCTAAAACAAATGACCTAATAAAGCCATGAACAGCAGCGGGTTAATATATCACATCATTACATCTATAAAGTTAAAAGTGTCAACGATTATTCCCATAAATTGCTTTCCAATGAATCCCTATCAAATTTTTCCGTAAATTCAATGAAATCTAATCACAGTTCTGCTCAGGATTCTCCATAAAAACCTACTTTTCAAATCCTGCACTTCTCATAAATTAACATATCTAAATGATACAGATGCATAATTGTGTGTTTAACGATATATTATCGCTGCCAGACATTATGCATGATGAAGCATTTGATAACTTGTGAGTAAGACCTAAAAACAATTTGTTTTCATCAACCATATTTTCATATATTGGACGCATCTGGTTTTGGGACTTTTGCACTCGGATTTCAATCCTTGTTTTGAGTTCGAGTATTGGTACCCTGGGGCGCCAGCAGCTCAGTTGGTAAAGCAACTGACCCCAAGCTTGATTCCTAGTCCGAGCAGATATTGGTGGTCCTCCTGTCACTCCAGCATCAAAATGGATAGTTCAGTTTCTTCAGACTTAGCGAAAATGGAGCCGGGGTGGAAAGCTGTGACACACTACCACATTATGCTGTATGCCTCGCAAAATTAGGACCTACTCCATACTCTGAGTATGGGTATTTTACTTTCTTTATACTGGATCACCTGTCTCCTATTACTCCTAACACAGAGACGGCTCTAAAATCAACGTAGAAACAAACAAATAAAGGGTACTGTGAATTTACAGAAACTCAGTCTTAAGAAGAGAAAAAATTATTACACAAAAAAATAACTCAAATTGTATCTTTCACTTACAGACACTTTTATTCTTTTGCAAAAAAAGGTGAGCTATATAAATTTCATTTGCACAAAGCATGATCAAAAATCAATTTTAAATAAATATAGTAATGTGGAAATATAATATTCATTAAGCATCATTATCGTGACACAGAAATGAGGAATGACAAAGATACAGAATAAATTCAAACATCCGCAATCTTATAAAAAAGAAACATGCAAACACATGTGTATGCTGACTGCCAACTCTGACTATCTTTGCAAATCAGCTCAAAATAGATTAATTCACAATAGATTAGAACCAAACTCTAATCAGACCATAGAACTGTTAAAAAGTAAACTGCCATCCGCAGGAAGTTCCCATTTCTACTATCGAGGCAGTCATCTCATAGAGATGAGAGCAAGTCCTATAGTGACAACGGGAACAGCCTCCTCCATTCATAGCTTTCTAACACAGAATCATGTAGGTGAATCCTCTTACAGGCAAATAAAAAGAAACTCTTAACTTTTCTTGATACGACAATTACTTTCAAGGCATGGAAAGTTTGATCGATACCAAAACTGCCTAAGAAAGACAATCTCAGCAACTGTGATCACTGAAGAGGCCATCGTTCACTAACACAGTGTTTAGTAGAATTAAAACTAGAGAAAAACAATGGAAATCAACAAGTTTTCAACAAGCAGGGTTTCATCTAGAACCACCATGCTCAGATCTGACTTTTACACTGAGACAAATTTTCATATCAAGCAAAGAATCAAATTCATCCTCCTGGACATGTAGATAGCCTTAGTGTTCAAAGCGATTCACGTTAGAAGTTGTTACATCATAGAATTGGTCAATGTCATCAAAATGTTACACAGCAATTTCTCTTATCAAGGAATATGCAATGGGGGCCTCATAGAAACATTCCAGATCAACGTTAGAATAAAGTAAGCAAGGTTGCATATTGTCAGCGTTCTTGTGTATCTTGGGAATTGATTGGATCATGAAAACAGTTATTGGGGAGGAGAGGCGAGGCATTGCTCTAACTTTCATTAACACTAACACGATTGAGGATTTGAATATTGCCAATGATGTAGCTCCTCCTTCATGGACATCAGAATATAACATCAACAAGCCAAGAAAGACAGCTTGGCAGAAATAGCAGCAGGGATTGAACTCAAGAATAACATCAAAAAGACAAAACACATGAATGCCAGATTGGATACACCAATGCAACTAAGTGGAGAAGGAATAAATGAGATAAATCACCCCTTATCTAGGAATAAAGACGACAGTAAGGGGCGACACTGGGGCAGAAATCAGAAAACTAACAATATTTCGAAAACACTGCCATGAGGATCTGAACTTTGGAAAATAAACAAAACAATCAATTCAATTCAAAATATTTCTAATCATCCCCGAAGGGCCATTATTCATATCCATACAATGAAATTACAAAGCACAAAATCTAATATTAAGTTTACCATTGTGACCAAAATCACTTTTTACATCAGACCGAGATAAGAAATATTTTGAACAAAGATGTACAAGTAAAAGTCTAAAAATAGTTTTACCAAATGCCACAAACATTATAAAAGTTCATGAAAGAACATTCACAAAACCCTTTTCACTCCTACTGCAGCCATGTCACTAGATCCAAAAACCATAAGCTAAACAATCCTTATATGTTTCCTATAAGTTATACTATAAGGATTGTGAGCTAGTCTCAAATTTTCCTATTATAATGCTAAAAATACAAAAAAGCATGTCAGACTAAGCTAATAAGTGTGCTGCTGGTTTTTAAAATGAAAATGATAGCAAAAAGATAACACAACAAAATCTTTTAAAACTGAGAGAATAGAAATTTTTTCAATATAGTACACTTACCTCCAAAAGCTGATCCTCGCCAAACTCTACCAGTCACAAGTTGGAAAGGACGGGTGCTGATTTCCTGGCCTGCAGCCGCGACTCCAATAATGACAGACTCACCCCAACCTTTATGGCAACACTCCAAGGCTGCTCGCTGCAAAACAGATAGATTTAATCAAAGAAACAAAAATAAATATCAAAACCAAAATGTACAGAATGTAATTTCCATTTTTGGATGAATAAAGTATTATAATTATTATTATTATTAAATGAGTGTAATTCCTAGAAGAAAAGAACTCAATTGTGTGTATAAAATATAATAACTATATACCATTAGAGGTAACTAACCATGGTATGAATATTGCCAATGCATTCAAAGGTGTAGTCAAATCCTCCATCTGTTTTCTCCATTACTATTTCCTGAATCGTCTTCTCAGGGTAGTCTTTTGGGTTGATAAAGTCTGTTGCTCCAAATGTTTTAGCTTTAAAAATAAAAGACACACAAACATTATAACAGATATTTTTTTAAATACACACATTTCCTCAGTTAAAATAACACGATGAGTTTTCACAAACGTGTCATGGAATTTGGAGTTTTATGTTCTAAATCAGATATGGAAGGAAAACATGTTTTTGATGCTGAAGGAGAGAAAAAGAGAAGTCGACACAATATGACATCAATAAGGATGAAACACAAAAGTGGACACTATTATTTTATGTAAAGAGTATTACTATTCATACAATACAGTTGTAGCGGTACTTTGTGTACTGTCCTGGAAATTTGCAAATTAAAACCTCAAAATATGCCAAAGAAAGTCAAAATTTGCCAACAAAATTTTTACAAATTTTACATCAAAAACACTAACACTTTCAATTTTTCTCCATTGAGACTTCTTTTCCTCTCAAAAGAGACAAGACTGTAAATGGGAAAGCTCTCTGCATCAGCTGAGTCCAGACATGTGCAGATGTATTTCCTAGCCCTTTTGTAAACTGTCAGTATCACTATCACATACACCTTTGTAGCCCTTGGGCCAAGAGATTCTTTGTATCTCTTGATTTCTGTTCCTTAAACATCAGTCAGTGTCAGGTTTTTAATTTGGTTTACTGTCGCCTCCTTTTCATTATTTTGAAATGTTTTTTTCTGTTCTTAGAACAGCTTGCTGCCACTAACAGAGAGATAGAGGGAGATGCACACAGTTTCCTTCTTCCTAATATTCCTTATACACATACATCCCCTCCTCTTGTTTTGAGTCTGAGCCCTAGGCTTTAAGGTGACGATAAACGAGACGAAAAGATTATCCCCCCCCCCCCAAGTATGCATTATTCGTCTAAGAGACTGTCCAGCTAAGAGGTTGCATTTTAGTGTCTCTCAACAGGCCTGCTAGACAAACATAATGAATAAAGTATTACAAACCAATGTCAAATTTATCAGGATTGATGTCAATTCCATAGATTGTAGATGCGCCAGCTTTTTTGCAGCCCATGATCGCCGCCAGACCAACTGCACCCAAGCCCCACACAGCACAAGTAGATCCAGGCTCAACCTAAAAAGTAACAATAAAAACCCAAAACCAACCCATAAAACAATTATTTCAAAACCTTAAAGAGAATTGTGAGAACTGCAAATTGCTACAGTTATATGCACTGACAGTGCCCAGCAATGAGGCCCCGGGTTCGAATCCTGGCAAAACTAGGTGCGACGTTGTGTTCCATGGGATAGACAAAATTTTTCCTCCTTATCGAGGCCAACATTTGTGAAGAATCCAATTCCAATTATCACACCTGCATCATGACAATATTGCTGGTGTATTCCAATTCAATTCAATCCTCTTTATTGATCCTTTAAAAAGGAAATTATGCTTGTGTTATCACAATTTCCGATTGTAAAATAAAAGAATACATCAATGCATTTAACTTAAGTTAATCGTGAAATGTTTAGATTTTAGGAGAAGTATACAAAGATTCAAAGGTGGGTAAATAAATAGTGTGGTGAAACAATATACACAAATTTAAAAAAAAGAAAGAAGAAAAAAAAAAGAAAGAAGAAAATTTAAAAAAAATTATAGACAAATTAAGCTTCATACACATTCATTAACAAACCTCAGCGTTTCTTAATCTCTTCTGCGAGTACTTAGAGATATCTATCAGGCCCAAGAGACAAAATCAGAAACACAACAATAAGAGATCAAAGCAAAGCAGATGGCATAAAAACTAAGATAGAAATAAATCAATTGAGATGATTTGGGCATGTAAACAGAATGAATGACAATAGAATAGCTAAATCAGTATACAGTGCTAAACCCTAAGGTAAAAGACCAAAAGCAGACCTCGGAGAAAGTGGGAAGAAGATATAAAAGAGGCATTGAAGAATAGAAATTTAACAATTTTGGAAGGAAACAGAAAATGCCAGGACAGGGCATTCTAGAGAAAGATCATCTCGGGCACTTGAACCCATACACTGAAAGGTAGAATGGGAACTGATAAAGAAAGAAAGGAAAAAGACGAGACAAATACAAGGAATAGACAGAAAAATATCATGGCCACCATGAGGATAGAACCCGCGACCTCTGTGTCGGCACCCACTGCCTCGCCATGAAAGGAAAGCGTGCTACCAACCGAGCTAACTTCACTCCTTATCAATATAATAATAGTATAGTAGAAAGTCGATGAAAACAAATTTGAAGATGTCAAAAACCATGAGGGGGGGGGGGAGAGTGTGTGTGAAGGGTAGTGTACCGAATATGGCGTTCTTACATTTCCTCTTCGCAAAAATATATTGAATCTACCTCTTATAGTCCGGTTGATACCGACTATACCCGTTAATGTCCGCCTCTCTGCACGTTACTCTCCAGCAGTTCTCATGCTTGGGAGACCCCATCCCCCCCCGCCCCTTTGTGATGCATGCTAACGACTATGAGCTCATAATGCCTAGCCATGTCAACTTAAGTAAAAAATCTTTCTCCCTGTACTGAGCCTATACCGCCTAATTCAAACAGCTTTGGGCATTTTCACCATGTCGAAAATTGACTTTCCCCTGTAATCTCTTCAAAACAATCATTGTTTTTACACTGCTCTTTTAAGTATGTAAGGCTCTTATATTTAAACAAATAAAATATAAAGAACAATTTTCCGATAAGAGCTAAAAAAAATATACTCAAAACAAACATGACTTCAAAAAACGCTTGACTGTCCTAAAATTATGGAACATGCTGACTCTTGATCACCAAGATTTAGGACAAAGAACCATCCCACATGAATCATAGTAGTAGGGTACCAGTACATACAACATGTATCATCATGAATCACAGTAGAAGGGTACCAGTACCTACAACATGTATCATCATGAATCACAGTAGAAGGGTACCAGTACATACAACATGTATCATCATGAATCACAGTAGAAGGGTACCAGTACCTACAACATGTATTATCATGAATCACAGTAGAAGGATACCAGTACCTACAACATGTATCATCATGAATCACAGTAGAAGGGTACCAGTACCTACAACATGTATCATCATGAAACACAGCAGAAGGGTATGAGTATCTACAACATGTATCATCATGAAACACAGCAGAAGGGTATGAGTATCTACATGTCCCATCATGACTTCCCCCAACGCACACAATCATAACAATGTAGCACAGGCCAACTGACTTTACATGGGTGGTGGGAGACATCAGTGGAAAACACATCTTGGCCGATGTAAAAATTTGAGGAGTATGTCTAGCAGGAGTATGTCTAGCAGCTCTTTGTCATAGCTCATTTTACGATCATTGTAATTCATCCCAGTAAATTGACAAATATGATTTCATTGTCGTTTATGCTACATGCATAAAAGTTAAGGTGCAGAGACTAGTAAATTAAAATTGAAATTACTCCTACCTTTGCCGTGTTTAGGACAGCGCCATATCCAGTCGAGATGCCACACCCAAGGAGACAAACCCTATCTAAGGGTGCTTTGGAATCAACCTGAATTTGGAATCAAAGCGACATATATATACTTTTTATCATCTTAAGGCATGGCTGACATCTCTGCTCTAAAACGACAATAAATGACAGTTCCACCAATAAAAACAGAACAGACATGTGACGTTTCGGGTATAAGTATACCCCTTCGTCAGACAACAAACGAGAAAAATATAGAATCTAGATCTAAACACTAATGAAGGCATCACACAGTGCGATGTCAGAAGAAAAATGGATAGAAGGAAGGAAGAAAGAAAAAGACGGTGATAATAAAAATGCGTAGAAAGAAGAACCGAGAATGGAAGGTTCAGGTCTACAGAAAATAAAATGAAATAAAAATAGGTAAGTAATAAAAGGCAAGAGAGAGAAAGAGAGAGAAAGAGAGAGAAAAAAAGACAGAAGGAAAGAAAGAAAGAGAGAGAGGTGTGAGTATGGGAAACAAGAAAACAAGACTAGGACTAGGGAGAAGAATTGATAGAGGAGGAACAAAAGGAATTACCAACAAGGCAAAAATTTACATTAAAGGTGTGAAAAGTATACAAATGTATGGATTGTGGATTTCCATAAATTTGTATACCCAAAACATCCCTTGTTTGTTCTGTCTTTATTGGTGGAGTTTTCACTTATTGTTGTATATCATTTTTTACTTTACTCCAATTTGTGTTGAATAAAAAATATTAATAACAAGCATGTGGGGATAGCAAATATGATTATTAGATCAGGTCAGAATTCGATACACATGAATAGTACCAATCCAACAGTATAATTATAAAACCTGTTAAAAATGATTGCTTAGGTGAATGCAAATTCTACTCAAAGCCAGGGAAACAATGAAATTTTCAATAATTAGAATGTCACTTTTGGTAAAACAATTTCTTAAATGAAAACAATTTTGGGATCATTTAGAACCTACACACAAAATATAGTTACTCTTATTGGCCTGGCAACAGAGCCGTTGACAAACAAAGAACGACCAACTCAGAATTATGTATATATAGAATAGATGAAAAGCAAGTCCTACAGATTTGTGAATGTTCACCAACTTTCAATAAAGATTTCAATGAATGTTTAAAGTTTCAGTCCCAGTTTTACCTTAGAAACAGATATTTCAGCACAAACAGTGTACTCAGAAAAGGTTGAGCATCCCATGAAGTGGAAAACTTCTTTATCCTTGCACGTAAATCTTGTTGTACCATCCGGCATTACCCCTTGCCTTGTTGGACTCTAAAAACAAAATAAAAACCGTGATAGTAAACTCTAACAAGTGTCAGATTGTACAAAAATTGTGAAAATTGTCTGATTTGAGAAGAGGCTATAATATGTGTAAAAAATTCCTAAACCAGTATCTTTCTGATCATTTAAATTCTTGTAGGACAAACTGAATTTACTTTACCAACAAAAGATTTATTTAAAATAAATAATAAATACGAATTTGACCCTATGTGATTAACAATAACATGGTTGCATAAACAACAGCAAGAACCTCAGACCCTTACAGTACACATGTCACAAATGTCAAGTCTAAAAACAATTTTTGTGATAGTAACAGAGAAAACATTTTGATCCTCTAGAGACGTTTTGTGGTGGTTGAAATTCATATAAGTGACAACTTTGTTAATGGAGAAAAACATAACATAACTTGGGACTAAAATGTTGATTTTCTGTCTTTTGGGTAAAAGGCATGTTCTTAAACCTAGATCTAAATAGATCTTGAGAGACTGAGATTAATGGATATAAAGTTCTGATAAGTATTAATGTAGATTTTCTACGCAACAAACCTATGAACAAAGACGAGCGGAGTTTTACCTCACAATATACCAATATCTTACAGACTTTAAAAGTTACCAAAGTTCGTCCTGAAAAAAATCTGAACACTTAAGGGTTGATTATACATAGTTTTCTCTTCAAACATTGATTGTTACCTGCCCTTATTTTGACCCTAGTACAGAAATATTGAAGAACAAACAGCCAACAGAAATAAAACTTAGCTGTGAAAGTGAAGACAGCAAAAAAAAACCCACCCATTTGAATACATGATATATCACTACAAAAATTATTTTTTTTTAACCAATTGTAGCGTAATTCTAAAGCATGCAAACTGACAGTATTAGTCCAGACTTGAGTTGGTTATCATTATGAAGAAGAAAATTGACTAGTGTAAACATTTGTAATCAATTCCCTTTCAAAGTTATGACACATATAATTTACTATGAATATTATCCCAAGCATGATATAGTAAAATTAATCTAGGGTGTGTATGCATGTGTATGTCTGCGTTTGCATGTATGTGCGTGTGTGAATGTGAGCATGAGTATGCATAGTTGTCTTTATCATCTAATTACATAAATTACAATTGCAGTAAAAGTCCAACTATATCTGCATGTCTATTGTAAAACATCATTATCTTTAAGTGTCTTTCTTGATCACTGTCATTTAAATTGATGTGACTATCTATTATCATTATCCACAGGTGTGTGTGTGTGTGTGTGAGAGAGAGAGAGAGTGAGAGAGCGAGAGAGAGAAAGAGAGAGAGAGAGAGAGAGAGAGAGAGAGAGAGAGAGAGAGAGAGAGAGAGAGAGAGAGAGAGAGAGAGAGAGAGAGCGAAAGGGAGAGTGTTTCTTATTACTTATATCAAATATGTCATAATGTATATTATCAACATGATTATTCTTATTTTATGTAATTTGTAGCATATTAATATTATATTATTTAAGAACTGATCATTTGTAAGTGAATTTTTATGAAATTGTTACTAAAACAAATTTCCCAAAAGAACAAATAAAGATTATCAACATTTGTAAAGAAGAAAAATGTCACTACCTTATTTTTCCACATAAATTTGTCTTTGGATTTTTGCAAAATTTGCAGTCGTAGCATTGAGGAATGTACAAGGGGATTACATGATCACCTGGATGATGTTTCGAAAGAGATGTCAGGAAAAGAATATATTACAAACATGTTCAAATGAAAAAGTTACTTTATACGTTAAATGTCATCAACTTCGCAGACATTGCTGCTTTAGTACTAATATACCTTTTGCACACTGATTTACTTCAGACAACTACATCACATACAGGCATTTATTGCATTGGTAAGTGTTTATACCACGGGCAACCATCCAATGTCAGCATGACAACTTTCTAAAAATCAACATAAGGGCCGCTATAGCAAGAATTTCTCTCTCTCAATTATTAACAGTTTTTCATCCATAAAAGGTTCACACATTTAAAATTGTAATACTTTACACAGGACTCGATCATTCTAAATTGTATTGCAATTTATTTGGTTTGCTTTCTTTGGAAAAGAAATCTAGGTATGTATATATTATATATATAGCATAGAAGTATTTTCCTTTCAAAATCATTTTTATTTAAAAGGAGAATGGGGAGTGTCTATACTTTCTGTGAGAAGAGGTGCGGTTGGGAGTAAAGGAATGAAGAAAGCTGAAAAAAGTTGGGGAGGGGTGGGTTGAGGGATGGGGACAGCCTTTTTTAACTGCCGAAGGACGTATAACTTGTACAATGTGCACATAGGATTCATGAAACTGTCTCCCATTTTTAAAATTATTATTATAGAATCAGATGGTGAAGTGTCTATACAATTGAGCATAATGGAACAATTTACTGTAAAAAAACAACAACCAAGAATGTAAAAGAAAAAACCCAGGAAAGATACCCACACATCAAAGTTGGAACCGTAAATTCCTGTTTTGCCGGATCAGCAATGTATTGCAAAGATATTAACCCTCCCCATACCCGCTTCCTCTTTTTGTTGCATCTTCATCTTTCCTTAAAACTAATGTTTAATATAATAAATTTAGTCTTTTATAAAGAGGCCCTCTCCTGCTCTATCCAATTGTACAAATTGAGAGAATTTGAATCTTGAATGAAAACTAACTCTACTATTTGACTGAATCCATTCTTGGTATATTTTACCGATCTTAAAACTATCAAACATAGCCTTAGTCTCTTGTTTATAATACAGTTAGATATTTATTTTGTGAAGTCAATCTTAATTTGGAGACTCCAAATTTTTCCTAATTTACCGGTTATAGTAATTATGTGCATATTTGCTGGCGACTGAAAATATGGCTGTTTGGAAAATCTTATACCAAATGACTTATTCAAAACTGACACAACATAAAGAAACAAATAACATATATATCAAATCTTACCAGGTGCGAATGACTTTACTCCCTCGCCCACACTCTCCACAATACCACCTCCTTCATGTCCAAGAACTACTGGAAAACGTCCCTCAGAATCTTGTCCACTCAGGGTGTAAGCATCAGTATGGCATATCCCTGTTGCTAGTATCTAGCATGACAAAGAAAATAAATTATTGCCTCACACAAAAACAGGTGCAAGTTTTTCTTTATGAATCATTCAAAAATAATCTTCTTTTAGTTAAAGTTTGGTCCATCAATCATTAAGCTAACAACACAAATTTGGCATTTCTTTTGTAAATTACTACCTCAGAGGAAAGTAAAATTATCATGGAATGAATAAAAGAATACCAATACTGAGCATTCCACCTCTTCAATTGCGTTGCGTGTAAAAATTTCCTTAAAATTCTTACAGTTCACTTCACAACTTGCTGCTGTCCCTCAAGGCACAAGAAGTACCAAAAGAGATCCATGTCAATCTCAGAACACGATCCACGCAATCATTCTTGTTGAAAATGTCTGATTTTTTGTGTGTGTTGGTCTTGGTGGGCCCGTATCCTCCATTGCATAGACTGCAGCTTCCATTTGGGTGCGACATAGGACACCTGTGAATCATCCCCAGTCATAATGACTGAAAAGTTCATATTTTTCACCACGATAATATGTTAGAAATGATAACAAACTTGCATGCTCTGGAGTTTTGTGCTGTCCTGTTGGCATCTTGGGCATGACCAGAGAGAGCGAGAGAGAGAGAGAGAGAGAGAGAGAGAGAGAGAGAGAGAGAGAGAGAGAGAGAGAGAGAGAGAGAGAGAGAGAGAGAGAGAGAGAGAGAGAGAGAGAGAGAGAGAGAGAGAGAGAGAGAGAGAGAGAGAGAAGAAGAAACGCAACAAAAACTAAACGAAAGGAAGGCGCTTTTCCTGACAGTGTTTTTTTTGTCGCACGTACCCACCCTAAAAGTTTAAACAGAGTGAACCCGTTGCCGTTTCCCCCCAGCGAAACGACGGGTCTAAATTTTGTGCAACATGAATTGCGTTATGTCTATAAGAGTGGCGCCGTTTTACCCACCAGCGTGAACCCGTGATACACCCGTGTGTCACCCAAAAATGGAAGGACGTTGCAGAAGACATCGGAACTGATGGTAAGTTGTCTAGCAGCAAGAAAAAGTACTTGGCTTCATTCGAATGTACGATAAGGTCTTCTCGTCATCATTTACAATTTCATCAACAAGGTGGTGGAACTCCCCGTAGGTTTCTCTCCGTTGGTTGATTCTATGAACCCAATATCTTCGCTTACTATAATAGCGTCTCCTTTTAAACAATACAAAATCGTCAATACCTGGGCTGACATGTTTTGTCTGCACAAATATCAAAGCAACACATCATGACGGCGCTGGAACGGGCATGAGACGGGTGTTAACCTCTTGTCACCCAGCACGTCGCCGTTCCAGCGAAACCCGTTTTCTCTCTCGCGGGAACGGCGACGGGTGCACTCTGTTTGAACTCTTAGTCCCATCAGCAGCCCGAACCTGTGTCTTCATCGATCGATAATGGCTTCACAGAATACGGGACAGGAGTGAAACCTGTTATTGCTTAAGAAGACAGTATGCATAGCAGGGACGTAGAACTACAATTGTTATACTAGGCTTCTAAATCTCCCATATGGAACTGGTCCTTTATATGACGGTTATTTATATATTTCTTTATATTATATAACAATTTCTTTTTTAAGGATTTTTAAAAATTCCTCCTCAAAAACTCTCAAAAATTCACAATTTGTCTTGTGGTTTCATAGTCCCGTAATCAGCATCAATATTTTTTAACAGTTACGGGAAATTCAGTAACACTAGGGAGGTCTGAGGAACCATTATATCGGTTACGGGTGATATCAAGAGCTATGTTTAAATCAAATAAATACTGGATGCTGAATTTATGCTGGCTTTTTATGTAGTATTCGATACTGAAGTTGCAGACCTTTTATTGTAATGACCAAATCGATGAATTAGATCTAGTAACAATAAAAAGTTTAGTGGATCGCAGGCAAAACAATCTTTATCCAATCAATTGCAATACTGATTTGATCCAAGAGTTTATTTGGTAAGAACCTAAAGCAAGCTATTTGAAATTTACATGCGAAATGTGGAGGTGTGGGTGCAGTGGTTCCTGAGTTATAAGCGGTCCAAAGTAGATATGTTCAACTCTATATATATAAATATAGAAAAAATTTGGTCAACAGATGTAAGCATATGTTGATAAACAGAGTGTGCTTTTATGCAGTATGCTTTGACCCGGTGACTATTGTAATTAGTTTATGTATTACGTCATTCATTACACTTAAGTGATAATAGCCGGCCCTTTATCTTAGGTTATTACCTTAATCCGCACTTCTCCAGCTTTTGAGGTGCAACTTCAATTGTTTCAACCACCAATGGCTTATTGGGCTCCCAAGCAACAGCAGCTTTACAAGAAATGACCTGAAATCACAAAAGAATAATGTTGGTCATCTAGTAAAAGTCGTTCAACATATGAAAATAATATCCGACAACATAAAGCATGATGACTGGAAATTCCAATGTGATTTTTTTGCTATTTATAAACTACACAGTTGCATAAGCATGGCCACTCCGGGTTTTTTTTAAGCACACTCCAATAAATGGCACAACTCTAATGAATTAAAAAATGGCAACATCTGGACGACGTAGAGAGAAAATGCCTGCATGTGTGGTTGCGGTGCTTCGCCCACCGAATCTAATCATCTCATAGATTAGTTGTATCTGAATACATGTGAAGGTGGGTGTTTGTGTGCGTGTGCCTCAGGCCTTGAGATTATACCTGGTCACTTGGTTAACAATACAATGTAATCAATATGTCAAGGAGTAATTTCAATTTTATTACTAATTGATCTGTACTCCTTGTTTCATATGTTCTGAAGGGATTATGTAATTATTGAAAATACTTTCTTCACGTTTCCATGATTTTGTTGTCTCCTTTCATTATTTCTCCTTTGGCATTCTTAATTTGTCGTATTGGGCATGCTCTTCATTGCCCCACAGAACAGCTTTTGATTTCCTTGGTAGCTTTCTTGAAATCTTTGTTCAAACCCTTCCCACTGTTCCTGTTTTGCTTTCTCTCACATCCTCTTTGGCGATAATTCTTTCATTCATGTAATCTATCCTATACTATGGCCTCTTTGTTTGCAAGTATTTCTTCCAGGCATCCTTCTTTTTTCTTTGATCTTGATATTCTCATTCCACCACGCTGTTCTTTTCCTATCTCCTTTAATTTGTTTCCTACCACAGACCTCTTCAGTACAACTGAGGAGTGTTTCTTTATATAAATATATTTGCCACTTTTCTTCTTAGATTGTGCTTTCCTTCAGATCCATCTTCCTTTCACTGATATAGGCTATCTTTTTATGCAGGATTGGTATCTGTTTTACAATTGGTTTATTTAGTTCTTCTATTTTGAGTTTAGTAGCTTTCTTCTCTTTCCTTTTCTATTTGTTTTCTTCAGTTAATAATCTCATTTTGGCTTTCACTAGGTGATGATCACTAAATATTTCAGCTCCTCTGCTTACTCTAGCATCCATTGTACTGTAAAGAAGGAGCTGCTAACTATTATGTAGTCTATGATTGACTTTTCACATCTGTCTTCATTTACTCTTGTATATTTGTGGATATCTTTATGAGGAAAAAAAGGTGTTAGCTATTTTCATGTCATTCTTTGAATTTTGGGAGCCTTGAATTTTACTCACTAGCTAAAAAATTGATTTTTTATCCCAGTAGTATGATGATGGTACTCATCCTCCTGGCTGGAGCCCCAGTTTGGTGGAATATCTGAAAAGTACTCCAGATCCTCTAAGGTAGATCTGGAACTAGTCTTCACCCAACGATATATTATAATAACAGGCTACCATGGCATCATCAGGTCCCACAGATGTCATGTATGATGTGACTTTAGATTTTAGTTCTAGACCATACTCTCATGGGTATAAAATAAAAATTAGAATCTAGATTCTAGATCTAGATATCTAGATCTAGAATCTAGATCTAGATCCAGAATTTAAAATAGATCTCGAACTAGATGTAAATCTAACAAAAATCAACCAAATATATAAATGTTTTGGAATTTACCTTTCCCTCGGTGGACATTCTGAGTGTTGTAGGTGTTCTGGTTAATGAAACACGTAGTTTAATGACAAAGTCAGAAAGCTATCTCGTTGGCAAATTACAGAAGCCGAGCAGTGAAAGGGCGGAGGATGAAGGGAGGCGCGTGCATAGACGTCGAAGGCCGAAGGGCAAAGTGCGAAAGGTAGCAATGGAAAAAGACTCGATATCCCATTTTCCTATGGCAATTCTTTACTATTCTCGATGACAGTGTAAGCAAAGCATTTGTTTTTGTCCATTCAAAACTATTTCAGATTTCACTTTGTTTTATTTAAAAATTACGAGGAATTAATTTCTTCCTCAATTTCATCATACCTGATTAATTTATTAATTTACGTAATTTGTTCTAAAATAACAATAGGTCTAGGAAAATAACTTGAACGAGAATTACCATAATTTGTATTCGATTTCCAAATTCCAACTGCACTCCGAATACTCCCCCCCCCCAAAAGGTCAAATAACAGGCCAAGGTCTGGAAGTTCTGAAAGTTGATAGTGAAAGTTGTGGGGCCGTGGAAGTGGAACCGGCGACCAAGAGAGCCGATGTGGGCTTTCACATGTGACGGGAATGATGAAGCTTCTGCGGCACGTCGTGCATTTGTCGTTCAATATAAGACAAAAAATGTAGGCTAGTCCTTTTTTCCAAGAAGAACGTAGACATAAAGGAAATGTGAACGAGCATCAAAATGAAACTACTGATCGCTATGAACCAAAATGTGCCAACAAATATAATCTCAGACAATTTCCAACATTGGTCCACAACTGAAACTAAATGTCTAGCTCACAAAATAAAAATAATTATTTTTAATGACTAAATGTAACTCGGAAAGAGTAAAAAGTATAAAGAAATAAAAACTAAAAGCTCAGTTATCGTACAAAACAGCTCACGCAGACCCAAAAATATGCTATAGATCTGGTCCAGTGGTTCTAACCGATGGGAATTGGCAGTTCCCAACCCACCACCTTCCTCGCTAAAACGGTGCTATGTGAAATTTCAAAAACCGAACATTGTATCGCATCAATCATTGGCAAAATTTGTTTTTTTAAAGAAGTCCAAGAGTTGTATTTAAAGTGTTCTCGTTTAATTTGTTTGACTGTGTTTCTAAGCGCGTTCTAGTAAAAAAAATAAGAAAATGAATATAGGTATGTGGAAACTAAAACTGGTAAATCTACCACAATGCTTTCCTTTGCTGATGAAGAAGCTCTATTTGGAAAATCAGAAAGTGATCTTTAGGATGAAAGTAAATGCGAAGAAAACATGAACAATGCTGGTAACTGGGGAAACTAAAACACAAAATCTCAAACAGGGCGGAGAGACGTTAGAATCAGTTCAAAGATACAATTACCCAAGTGTAATGATTAATTCAGAGGAAAGCTGAGAGAAAGAATCAGCCAGAGAATCCAAAAGGCATTAACAGTATATAACCAGCTAGAAAAGCATTTATAAGTAAACAAGAATTGTCAACAAAAAACAAAAAGGGCAGTATACAACACAGTTTACTGTCG
>JAXRKP010000281.1:270000-280000 GCA_037039925.1 Doris montereyensis
TATATATATATATATATATATATATATATATATATATATATATATATATATATATATATATATATATATATATATATATATATATATATATATATATATACAAACATGCCGGAGACAATGGTGGGTTATGATATATCTTTATAAAAAAACTGGGTATCTCTAACATTGACTGCAGTAAACTTAGGAAACACTGTATCAGGTATGGGTGATATCAGATATGATTATTTAATCAAGTCAGTACTCGACATTGAGCTTACACAGGCTTACTGTTGTAATGACAGGAATCGATGACTTAGATTTTGTAAATAAAATTTGTTTTTACTTGATCGCAGGCAAATAATCTTTTTCAATCATTTCAAACACTGTCCTGATCTAAACGTTAACAATAAAAGAACCTAAAGCCGGCTATTTTAAAGCTACATGTGAAATATGGTGGTCCCAGCTGCAGCAACTCCTGAGTTTACCACGCCCAAATGTACAGAAAGTCAAATTCATATATACATTGTAATGTCTTCATTCCTGTCCTCTATGCCGTCGCATCAAAAAATCTGTCCAACAGGGCAGCAACATCTTCAGGTCCATACTTTATATATTTATTTCTGTTTTTGTGAAATTCACATTGCAAAACTTGCTATGAAATGGAGTATCGTTTCAGTGAGATATTTCTTGTTCTCATGAATTAAGGATGCTCGTAACTCACTGTCAGGCATAGCATAAGCTTTTGAACACGGAAAATCTCATCAAGTTCTTTGTTGAAGCCCTGAGGATGTACCAATAATAATGATGATAATCATAATAATAATAATAATAATAATAATAATAATAATAATAATAATATAATAATAATAGTAATAATAATAATAATAATAATAATAATAATAGTAATAATCCTAATAATTATTATGAGTATGTCTGTAATTAATGCTTATTCATATCTTAAGACATGCTCTAAACAAATAAAAAATAAAAAGACTATTGACACAGTAGCCCACATTTAACTCGTTGAGCAAGAGCTTCATTATTGGATTATAAATCGAAATGGATTATTTCTTGAAACTGGTATTTCATCTGATAGAAGATTGATATCTAATGAACTGAAATAGCCCTATCACAAGCTTCTGGATGAGAATTTACTAATGTCTTATGGCAAGGAAAGTAAAATCATAACAATTCAAGAAATCAGTAGTGTTCATATTGCATGACATTTATCTTCTTATTAGCATAACATTTTCAAAATATATTACTTTATACTTGTTATTCAAAAAAGTCCATTTAATTAATTGTGATTGATTTGAGATGCTACACTTTATATTTGTGGCTCATATGAAGGAAAATATTTCTAATAGAAAAACGTATTCCCATTGAATTGTTTCAATGATGATTCATTTGACAATAGTGTGAATAGGATTTTACCCCATTGCTGACTTGTCCATAACCTGTATTTCTAAACAAATTGTAAGCGTTTGACTTTCATAGCTTTGGTAAACCAGGGTTTATTTTGTTGAATATCAAATACAAAGAATGTTTAGGGATTCTTTTATTTCCTTTCGGTTTTAACACATATTCAATTTAAGTGTTGTTTATCGGACATAATATAATTCATGCGTGCCAAAGTGGTTGGGAAATTTCCAAAAGAAAAGTTATGTTTTATTAAAGGATGGCAAGATCAATTCTATTTGAGACAAAAGGAGTAGGTCTATTGTTATTTCAAGACAGACAAAGGTTGATTCAGCATGTCTACAATTAATAAGTCAATTTCATCGGACATAATCTTTCAAATTGCTTAAAGCTAACAAGTGCAAATTTGTAAGTAGAGGAAAAGTTACCGTAAATTTATCCTTAATGTATTGCCTTTCTTTGTCCTTCAGCTGAGGAAGATAAAATTAAATTACATGTTAATTGATTTTGGTATACAGTTCGTAAAAGTAAAATTCCTTCAAGGCCATTATGGCCCATAGAGCTGGGGCTTATCCCGGTTTCTTTGCGTGAAGCAGGCCAGGTGATGATAATCACATTCTAGGGAGGGCGCTAGTCTGACACAGGTTTTTACTCCCAAGCTAGTGCTTGTGCCCATTTGCACCTGGGTCGGGTGGGATAAATGCATGTTAAATGTCTTTCCCAAGGAACATAATGTCGGAGCTAGCTTTACCAGGATTTGAACCTTGGACCTCATGATCCCAGGTCAGTAGCCTAACAATTCGGCCACCGATGCCACTATAGTTAGTGGCTACTCCAAACTGCCCATAAAGAGCTGACAAATTGTTTGATATGAGAAATGGATCAGCATATTCAATGCATTGCAGCGCATTGATGCTGTAGTTGTTTGTAATGTAATGTATATCGTCAGACCAAGCATCATGTGCTTTATTATGGTGTGTGATTTATACTGATTATATTAATCACAAACATCTGATTTCATGCCACTTGAATTTCAGCTTGATCGAGCAAGCAGCGCACACAGATTTTAGGAAAAATATACCCACTTCTCATTCAACTTCACCTTTGAAATATGCTGTTCCGTCTATGAGCATACAAATTGCACACTTGAAAAGAAGACAGATTAAAATTCGATTTCATATAACTTTCATTCAGAACTAGTACTATTTCTAGGGAGAAATTTTCATTCAAATTTTGATAATGACTGAAAATTGAGTAAACATACTTCAAAGAAATATTAGAAGAGAGATGTCTTTTTAGTTTAAATGTGCTTAATTTGAAACTACCAGTATTCAGTTAAATCACATAGTTCAGAGGGAAGTTTAAAAAACCCTTCTGAATTTGGTCAATGGGATCATTCTCTTGACCATATTAGTCAGTATACAGCATCCTGCAAAGTGCAAGCTACAATTCTCCCAGTAGGATTGCATTGTTTATGTTAAAACCAACATTCAAGCTTGCTTATACTACAATAATCTCATTGCAGGAAAAAAAAAACAATAAAATAAAAACATGTTATAATACTTAAATATCTTGAATATAATACCTTCAGTTATAATACCTTTAAAAAATGCTAAACAATGACCTCCTGCTGACATCCTTCCAGGGGTTTTGATAGATTTTAAATTTTGCCCAGACAGCCAAGAGATCTTTAATGTGCACTGAGTGTTGTAATCTACACACTTTTTTTATTGTCCGTCTCCGATGGGACTGGGTGGTGATCCACTAACTGGGACCAGGGGGTACATTTTACTTGAAAACAAAATCAAGACAATTGTTCAATCATCGGGGCTTGAACCCGTGACCTTTTGGTTGAGAGGCTGACAATTCGCCTCTCGACTACAGAGTCCCCCAGAGATAGATAGATAGATAGATAGATAGATAGATTGACAGAGAGATAGACAGATAGATGAGTACCTTGAATGTCTCTGGATTTTGGGTTCTTTGTTGAGAAATAGGTTTATCATACTCAAGAGTATAATGAAGAACCTTGCTCCAGCTGTAACGATAAAATATGAAATATGAGAAAATCAAAATACCTTTACTCCAGAAATATTTCAGGAAATTACATATATATTAAACATGAAGATAGGACTTAGATACATGTAGGTTTTACTTTTTGTTCTTTATGAAGGCTTCCAGAAATCTGACCTATTTCGATAATTATAATTTTGTCACAATATTTATTGGTTCTGATTCAAAGCTTATGCTTCATATACAAGGAAAAGATGCAAATAAAGGGTTCCATCACAAAACGTGATAAAAATTTTGATCCAGAACTATTTTGATCGCTAAAGCATAAGTGAAGAAAATTGTTGTTAAAATTTCACCTTCATAACTTGCATGAGATATGAATAATAATGAATGAAATAAAATTTAATGGTGTTGTTGAATCAGATAAATTTCATGCGAATCAATAAATACATTATAATACTCTTTGAGTAACACAGATAGACCTTTAGTCCTAGATGTTGGTCAAACTGTCTAAAAACATAAGTCTGTTTGACGTAAATTTTCAGGAGAAGAAAAAACTTCAAACTTTTGGAAGAAAAATGAAAATCTTTATTAGATCATGAGCTTTTCCATTGGTTGAAGGCCTTCAATATTTATATAGAGTAAAAAGAAGTATGCGTTTGATCATCTTAAGGACAAATCTCACATCCCATATATCATAGACTTTCGTGTTTAGACAATTTCACAGATGATATAGTATTTTAAAAGAAGAGCCAGTCTTGAGAGTATTAAAGTTTTTGGAGGGTTTTTCAATATGTTTTTAACTTTTTCTGATTCATTATATTTTGTATCGGTATGTTTGAAGATGATCAAGTAATTGTCATTGAATAGTTAGATTTGCATTGTACACTTGAACTGACTGTGCTCTGTCATGCATCCAAATAATTGATGCTGATTTTAATGATAATCTAGAGATGGGGATAATAATGATATGGGAAGAACAAAAACAGTAATACTGTGACAAGTTATAACTCCTGCTACTATTGATCACTAATGCTACTATAACCATAATAATTGTTGCTGTTAGTACTACTACTTCTTTTCTTCTACTAATACTACACTACAAGTCACAATAGCAATAAGAACCAACATCATGATTATGATAACGGAATTGATGTTACATAAAAACGTAATATTTGTTGTAATTCATTTGGGTGATGAAATGGTTTGGTAATGTCTTTGTAGCAAAAGATAACAACTCAGATACTTAGGGAATTGAGACTATCAAAATTATTAGCCATTCAAAGTTGTCACCTCTTAGAGTACTCAATCTTCTGCTCCTGGATTTGATTGTTGTAATATGTAGCAATTTCTGGGTTCCACTGAGACAGAAGTTTTAAAAGCCCAGACCTAATTCAAAACAGACACAGAAAAATCTTGTAATCACCTATCATTTTATTATCAAGGATTGATTACAACATAGGATTGAAAACGATTTACATGGCATTATCACCATAATTATGTCATCATTCTCATCATCGTTGGTTTTGTCATCTGACTATGTCTTTTCCTCCCGTATAATTCATTATATCACATGACAATATCAACAAAAATAATAATGATTGAACATTTCTATAGCATCATGTCTCACTGCAGATAAGTTCTAGACGCTTCACAAACAAAATGATATATATATATCTATAAAATAGAAAAAACGCTCCAGTTTGTTTTACAGTTCTACTAACCGCTTCCAACAATGGGTGTACCTGCTGCTGGCCAAATGCCCCAACCACTATTATTACTACAACCTCTTATATCAATAATAATAACAATAAAAGTAATAATGACAAAATTATGAAAATAATAGTAATCATACTATAATGGAAGTGAGGCTCTACGGGCTGTAATGGCCTTGAAGGAACTTAACTTTTTTTCTTCTAGTATATATAGCAATAGGCACTTCACTATCATCACTTTCAAACTGCAGACAATATTTAAAAAAAACCCACTTATGTCATGAATCCCCTTCCTAAAACAACTGAGTTTTGTAAACCTCCTCTCATTTATTTGTTTATTAACGTATGTCTTTGCATAGGTATCCTTCTCCTAACAGCAACGTTTGCTTTCCTTGCTTTCCATTTAATCAGTACATGGAACATAATTAATCATGAAGATTACATTTAAACAAACTGGTCTGTAAAATAAATGAATTTGAGAGAAACGTATCTGAATGAAAATGTCCATAATGTAAAATGAGTTTCAGATTCAACTGTTCTCTGACCAGTATGTTTTTCATCACCTGTACTATTAAGCCAAAGATATAAAATATAATAAAGCATAACAAAAAGAAAAAAAGAACCCTGATTAATGCTAAATTTCAAAACAAGATATGCTTCTTGATTTGATAGGAAAGATTTTATCACAACAAAATTTGATGTAAAGAACATATGGGTAGTTTGATAATATTTAACCCAGGTAAGTCCTTCAACTTTTACTTTCTGAGTGCTGGCCCTTTTGAAAAGCGGAACCCTTGAGTGCTGCTTATTTTTGTCCTTTTTCAAAACAATACTCTCCTATCAGATATTGGAATAATTCAATAAACGAACCAAAATTTTAGGAGTTGTTTGTTATATGTGTATTTGACTGTGTGTCTTTGAATTTTGTAATTTGACAAACGGTTTGAATGTCATGACCCCTTGACCACAGTCCTCTTTTTGAAAAACGAAACAACTTTTGAACAACACGGAAACAGTGACATGCAGGATCAGCACTCAGAGAGTAAAATCTTTAAAAAGAAGATGAATACCCCTGAATAAGTAACCTTTTACGACTGAATCTTACTGACTGGTATATCAAATGACACCATAGCATATTTCTGGTAATGACATAAATGCCTCATTAAAAAATAAATCAAATTAAAAAATCAGGCATATTTGGTAGAAACAAGGTTAACTTGCCTATTTTCTGTTGCTATTGATGAGATGATGATATATTATAAAGGATAACTATGGTATCTACTTGCCTGTCAAGGGATCTGATTATATAATTAAGGTTGTTAAGCATAAAGACTGGTCGAAGAGCTGGGTCACTGTACGCCTCAGCCTTGTTACTAAGATTGAGTCCAAGGTTTGAAAGAACACGTGCTGAAAAGAGAAAAGGGTAATCTTGTAATTAATAAATCAAAATTCCAAAACAAAATCAAGATACATGATGAAGCGGATAAAATTAAAAGAATACTACTGCAGTTGGCCAACAATTAAGAAAAAGAAAAGTATCTCCATTGGGTCCTCTGGGTCTGGTCTATTTAACCAGATCTTGAAATTTCGTTCTCGTCTTTCCATATGTAGATAGTAATGAAGAGGCCTAAGACTAGCAAAACAGGACAGATAAATTTTCGGGAAGGGCAATGACAGTGAAATGATCAGATCTAAGAACTAAAAGTCATGAAGAGTGGGTCTCTAGCATATCAACTCGCCACGTAAGTTTTGTTAATAGTGATAAGAGACGAAGCATCAAACTCAAAATGAAAAAATTAATAAAAAAGAATAAAAAATATGTAAAATACATAAATAGCGTATATGTAAAACATATAAATAACTGGATCATAGGGCAAGTGGGGAGCCATGAAGCACAGAGAAAGTAGGAATAAGGACAATAATAAGGATCAATAGAAAGGAATGCAGAAATACTGTTACAACAGATAAAAAGGAATAATAAAGTTGGTGGCTGACAGTTAATGAAGACGGACAGTGACAAATGAAGAGATTGTTTTCAAAATGAGACATATGTTTCAGCCTCATTTTGAGATATTTTACATTGAAAACCATAAATGACACACTTATTTATAAAATTAGTCTTATATCTGTCCGGCATGAAAAAGATATTAGCTGTAAGTAATGGATTGTTAAAACAGATAGATTTGAGCTGTAAACTATGATCTGACATAAATATGTAAAATTTGTAAAACTGGCATGCGTCTCACTTTGAAAACAAATTCTGGAGACTTTGATGTAAATACAGGAGTTAGACAGAGTTGTATTCAGTGTCCTCTTTTGTTTATCACATTTATGGATTCAGTTTTAAAGGCATTATCAAAAATGAAGAAAACGAATGTAGGTATGTGGAAACTCAAACTAGTAAATCTATCATTGCTTTCATTTGCTGATGATTTAGCTCTATTTGGAAAATTAGAAAGTGACCTTCAATAAAATATCAACGCACTAAATAATGAAGTAAATAAAAGAGCAATGAACGTCAATGCAAAGAAAACTAAAACAATGCTAGAAACTAGGGAAGCTAAAACACAAAACCTTTAACTGGGCAGAGAGATATTAGAACAAGTCTAAAACTACAATTACCTAATAGTAATGATGAACTCAGAAGGCAAAACTAAGAGAAGAAACCAACCAGAGAATCAAAAAGGCAATGACAACATATAACTATCTAGGAAAGGCATTTGTAGGTAAACATAAATTGTCAACAAATACCAAATTGGCAGTATACGACACAGTTTATTGTCCTACTCTCCTCTATGGCAACAGAATCTGGACCTAAGATAGTAGGGAATATAGTAGAGTACAGGCAGCTGAAATGAAACATCTCAGAAGAGTAGTGAGGAAAACTAAAAGAAAAAAAATCAGAAACACAAAAATAATAGATCAAACATAAGCAGATGGCATTAAAACTAAGATAGAAATAAATAACTCAGATGGTTTGGGCATGCAAACAGAATTACTGAAAAGAGAATAGCTAGATCAGTATACAATACTAAAACCCAAGGTAAAAGACCACAAGGTAGACCTCGAAGAAAGTGGGACAAAGGTATAAATGAGGCATAAGCAAAGAAAATTAACCTTCACAGAAGAAAACAGAAAATGTCAGGATAGGGCAGCCTGGAGAAAGATCGTTTCCAGCATCTAAACCCATGTAAACTGATGTAGAAAGAAAGAAAGACAGATTTTGAAAATAACTTCCTCACACACATTATTTTATAGTTAGTACATAAAGCTAAAGAACACAGAATAATCATGGCAACATTCAAAAAGGGACGATTGGGTACAAAGGAACCTATCAAAACAGAGCAACAGTGGAAAATGTTATTTATTCATTCAAAATTCAAAGTGACTTACTCATGTAGTGCGCCGCTCTGTTTCTGCAATTTTCAGTGTTAACCACAGCTGTTGGAGTACCACTTTCACCTGAAATATATCAGAAATGATCAATCTCAATGTGAAATGGCAGAGTATATCTCATCTATTGTTACACAATAATAATAAAAAAACCCATAACCTATCATTATGTTTTCTACACAGGTATGGGTGGCAAATCTTAGAATGTGCACAAATTTTGAAACATAATTTGTCTCAATGGATGTCAACCCTTCAAAACTTCATAGAACAATCCCTAAAATTACTTTACATCCCAGTTTTGTGTTGATTGTAAGAATCTTCCAACTTTTTTTTCAGGGAGATGAAATTTAATTTTGTGCTGGTGTACTTGACATCATGTCAGGAAAAAAAATTGAGTTCGATACTGGCGAGCATTGTTTGGCAATGACTCCATCGTCCTGAGAAAGACTATTTTGTGTTTATGATTATAATACAAATGATTGCATCATGGCTCATGCAAAGTGACTGGCCAGAAATTGGTTTGATCCTCATCTTAACATGAAAGTGTTTCTATGCGGTAGATCATAGACAGAAGACATGCTGACACTGGCATTTTCAGAAATGAAAAGAATGCCAAATAGGGCACACAATACAACAGCTTGTTAGGCGCTTCATACTAACACTCTTGATAAGATCTTTCTTTATCTATACCTGGGTACTTATTCACACCTGAGTTAAGTGAGGAAAGCAGAGTGAAGTACCTTTCCTAAGAGTACAACGTTGTGAAACTGGGCCAACCATCGGTTTTAAATCGGTGCCATCATGATTATAAACTCATAACATTACCATTTCGCTACAACGCCTGTAGTTGTAGTGTTGTGATTTTGTAAGGAAAAACATTTTAAACTAACCGTGCATCAAGAGCATAGCACCTGCTGTCTCAGCATATTCCAGGAGTTGCTCCAGAAAAATGATTGTCTGTTAAAGAAAAAAAAGAAGTGCTTCAATCAAGAATTATGATGCCATAATGTCTGATGCCAAGAAAGTGTTAAGATTTTGTCCATTTGAAAGCTATAATAATATTACTATCTATGTTTCTATCTACATGTATTAGATACTCCTTTAACTATCTATCAACAGTATACATGCAATTAAGCATGATAAAAAATAAATTGCAAAACACTGTGATGACACTTTGGCACCTTCATTTTTACGTTGAGGGCATTCAATTTGCAATGTCATTTTAAAGAGAGGTAATCTGTATTTGTTGTAATCTGAATTATTTTCCTGTGAAGACACAAGACTGCTACATGTGTTTCTTAAAATTTGCTGCTTCAGGACAAAGAACCCCTAGGATTTTGATTTAATAGGAGGCATTGCGAGAAACTTATGAGAAGCCCTTTTGTATTCTAATCTCCTTTCTCATACAGGAGTGCGGAGGAGCTGGGAAGTTTTGTCTCATCGTCTTCCTTTTTTTTTCCTGCTTGATAATTGAAATGCTA
>JAXRKP010000281.1:285000-327500 GCA_037039925.1 Doris montereyensis
TCCACATATATGTTTGATCTGTATATACATAAAAATCCATATGTATGTTTTATCTGTATATACATAAAAATTCACATGTATGTTTTATCTGTATATACATAAAAATCCACAAGTATGTTTTATCTGTGTACATGAAACTTCCCATGTATGTTTTATCTGTATAAATAAAATTCCACATGTATGTTTTAAATACATATATGTTTGATCTGTATATACATAAAATCCACATATATGTTTGATCTGTATATACATAAAAATCCACATATATGTTTGATCTGTATATACATAAAAATCCACATATATGTTTGATCTGTATATACATAAAAATCTACATGTATGTTTATCTGTATATACATAAAAATCCACATATATGTTTTATCTGTGTACATGAAACTTCCCATGTATGTTTTATCTGTATAAATAAAATTCCACATGTATGTTTTAAATACATATATGTTTTATCTGTATACATAAAAATCCACATAAAGAGTTTTCATGCCATTAAGTTGAATTTTTTATAGAAATAAAACAAGCTGGTAACAGTTAGTGGGTAGTGACAAAACATTTAAAGTGTATTTTTAACATATTTTTACCTCTAGAATATAGTCAAACTCTGGCTTGACTGCCCTCAAATGTTGTACAATGGGAAAGATGGATAAGAGGCAGTATATTCATGTCTCCCAACATTCTTGGTGGCTGCTGAAGCTAAACACTGACAATTCAAGATAATGTTTTATGGAAGAGAGTACAAGAAATTTCTTTGATATTACATGTCAAAACTGATGATTTCATATTGAAAATGAAGAGAGTATAAGGCATGGCTTGTTTCTCCCATTGCAATTTACCCCATTTATCATATGCGACGATCTCAGGGTAAGTTAAGACAAAACAGCTAAGTGAAAGACATGTGTAAGGTGAATCAAAGAAATTGGTCAGAGAGAGACGGACAGACAGACAGACAGACAGAAAGACAGTGGGGAGGAATTGGAGGGAGGGGAGAGAGACTTTAGTCTTGTTTTCTTTTTTCCCCAATTCATTCGTTTAAATATATGATACTTTAATACATTATTATGTTTTTTAGAAAAGAGCCTGATACAGATAAAGCATCAACTTAAAATACGACTTAAAACAAAAGGTAGGGTTGGAATGGCAAGTAATCCTACTTTTTCACTACATGTTATGAAATTCAATTTTCTTTCTCAATTCTGCAAACTTAAGGTTGTCCACACAGTTTCGGCAGTAAAAAAGATGATATATCATAAACTAGATCTAATAAAAAGTGAAAGGAAACAAACTTACCTCCCCCTCATTAACCACCGAATCTAGTGCTTGTTGTATGATAGTGTCAAAGGCTGTCCTCTGGTGCTTTTCAGGAATGATTCCCTTCATCAGTTGGGCCTCACTCTGGAGAAAATATTTAAAAATGAATTAAATTGGAACATAGCTTCTTTACTTAGAATGTCAGCATGCTTTGTCGTCACTTACTTACAATTTCATCAGCGGTGATCTGATTTTCCTGGATAATACTGTATGAACAAAAAGCGCAAGAATTGAAAAATGGGACTCGATAAACTTAAGCACAGATATGTTTTGTAAAACAAAAAATGCAAAGCATCATGATATGAGAGATGAAAGAGGGAGGAAAAATAAGGCTAAGGTATCAATTGCCAGTGTACTCTTTAGGGTCAATATTAGAAGTTTTGCAGTTACATTTCTTCTTCTTCTTCTTCTTCTTCATAACAGCTGACCAATTCAATTCTCAAGTATTACTGTCAGCGCACATATTTGAATTTAACCCCAAAGAGTTAATCAAATTTTGATTTTAAAGTGATGAGTTTAATTCTGTTTTTAAAGTCTTCAGTGCTACTGCTGAATTTTATTTCTGTTGGCAGTCCATTCAACAGCCTTACTGTGCTACGGTAAAATGAGTCCATCCCACAGCCTTACTGTACTATGGTAAAATGAGTCCATTCCACAGCCTTACTGTTCTAGGGTAAAATGAATCCATTCCACAGCCTTATTGTACAAGGTAAAATGAATCCATTCCACAGCCTTATTGTACTAGGGTAAAATGAATCCATTCCACAGCCTTACTGTACTAGGGTAAAATGAATCCATTCCACAGCCTTACTGTACTAGGTAAAATGAATCCATTCCACAGCCTTATTGTACTAGGGTAAAATGAATCCATTCCACAGCCTTACTGTACTAGGGTAAAATGAGTTGTTTCCACAGCCTTACTGTACTAGGGTAAAATGAGTCCTTTCCACAGCCTTACTGTACTAGGGTAAAATGAGTCCTTTCCACAGCCTTACTGCACTAGGGTAAAATGAGTCGTTTCCAAAGCCTTACTGTACTAGGGTAAAATGAGTCGTTTCCACTGGCTTACTGTACTAGGGTAAAATGAGTCTATTCCACAGCCTTATTGTACTAGGGTAAAATGAATCCATTCCACAGCCTTATTGTACTAGGGTAAAATGAATCCATTCCACAGCCTTATTGTACTAGGGTTAAATGAGTCCATTCCACAGCCTTACTGTACTAGGGTAAAATGAGTCCATTCCACAGCCTTACTGTACTAGGGTAAAATGAGTCCATTCCACAGCCTTACTGTACTAGGTTAAATGAGTCCATTCCACAGCCTTACTGTACTAGGTTAAATGAGTCCATTCCACAGCTGTACTAGGTTAAATGAGTCCATTCCACAGCCTTACTGTTCTTTCTTTCTTTATCAGTTCCCATTCTACCTTTGGGTAAATGGGTTCACATGCCTGAGATGATCTTTCTCCAGGATGCCCTTTCCTGGCACTTTCTGTTTCCTTCCAAAAAAAGTTCAATTTTTTGCTTCAATGCCTCTTTTATATCTTCTTCCAATTTTCTCCAAGGTCTGCCTTTTGGTCTTTTACCTTGGGCTCTGTATACTGATTTAGCTATTCTATTGTCATTCATTCTGTTTACATGCCCAAACCGTCTCAATTGAGTTTCTATCTTAGTTTTTCGCCATCTGCTTTGCTTTGATCTCTTATTGTTGTGTGTCTGATTTTGTCTCTTTTAGTTTTACCTACTACTCTTCTTAGATATTTCATTTTAGCTGCCTATACTCTACTGTATTCTCTACTGTCTAAGGTCCAGGTTTTAGCTGCCGAGAGGAGAGTAGCACAATAAACTGTATTGTATACTGCCATTTTGGTATTTGTTGACAATTCTTGCTTACCTACAAATGCCTTTCCTAGATGGTTAATATTGCACTTGCCTTTTTGATTCTCTGGCTGATTTCTTCTCCTAGTAGGTAATTTTAGCGTTGAACTTGTTCTAAATTCTCCCTACCCAATTTAAGATTTTGTGCTTTAGCTCCCCTAGTTACTAGCATTGTTTTGGTTTTCTTTGCATTTACTCTCATTCCTCTTTTATTTAGTTCATTGTTCATAATGTTGATATTCGACTGAAGGTCACTTTCTGATTTTCCAAACAGAACTAAATCATCAGCAAATGAAAGCATTGATACATTTTACTGGTTTGAGCTCCCACATAGCTACTATCATTTTCGAGGATGCCTTTGCGGCTAAATCCATAAATGTGATAAACAAAAGAGGACTAAGGGTACAACCCTGTCTTACTCCTATATCTACATCAAATTCTGCAGATATGTTTCCAGCTACTCTCCCTGCACATGTTGGTTTATTGTAAAAACTTAAAATGGCTTCTATTAAATTTTGCTCTATATTGTGTTCTTTTCAGGAATGCCATAGTTCGTCCCTCCTCACAGTGTCAAATGCCTTTTTCTAAGTCAATATAACACAGGTGCAAGTCAATGTTTCTCTCAAGGAATGTTTCTATTATTTGTCTTATTGTAAATATGTGGTCTTGTACACTTCTTCCTGGTCTAAATCCACTCTGATGCTCTTCAATCTTATCCTCTACTCTTTTCCTTAGTCTCGTTTCCAGTATCCTGGCATATACTTTTCCTGAAACGCACTAAGTAGTGATATCCCTCTATAGTTTGAGCCTTTCATAGTTGATCCTTTCTTATGTATTGGTACTACCGTTCCCTTTTTCCAGTCGTCTGGCACCTGTTTGGCCTTCTATGCTTGTTGGCAAATTGCATGTAGTAGTTTGTCTGCCTCTCTCCCTCGGTTTTTAATCATTTCTGGATAAACTTGGTCTGCTCCTGAGACTTTTCTTAATTTTAATTTTCTTATAGTTGTTTGGATTTCTTCCATTGATATATCTACATCTTCATCTGTCTCCTCTGGATTACTTGTTATTCTTACTAATTGATCTTTACTCCTTGTTTCATCACGTTCTGGAGGGATTATGTAATTGGTGAAAATGCTTTCTCTATGTTTCCATGATTTCGCTGTCTTCTTTCATTATTTCTCCTTTGGCATTCTTAATTTGTCGTATTGGGCATGCTTTGGTCTTTCTCATGCTCTTCATTGCCCCCAGCCCTTTCTTGAAAGTCCAAACTCTTCCCATTGCTTTTTGATTTCCTTGATAGTTCTTTTCTTGAAATTTTTGTCCAAAGGCTCTTCTTTTCTTTGATCATTGTTCCTGTTTTTCTTTCCTTTAACTACCACAGACCTCTTTGGCAAATAGTTCTTTTATTCACGTTAATCTCCATCTATTCTCTGATAAATCTCTTTGTTTGCAAGTATTTCTTTCAGGCATCCTTTTCTTTTCTTTGATCTTAGTCTTGACATTCTCATTCCCCCATGCTGTTCTTTTCTATCTCCTTTAATTTTACCACAGACCTCTTCAGTACAAATGAGAAGTGTTTCTTTATACATCTGCCACTTTTCTTCCTGATAAATCTTTTTATCCTAGATTGGTATACCTGTTTTACTACTGGTTTATTTTAGTTCCTCTATTTTGAGTTTAGTAGCTTTCTTCTCTTTCCTTTTCTGCTTGTTTTCTTCAGTCAGTAATCTCATTTTGGCAATCACTAGGTGATGATCACTAAATATTTCTGCTCCTCTGTTTATTCTTGCATCCAATGTACTGTAAAGGAAGCTGCTAACTATTATGTAGTCTATCATTGACTTTTCACACTTGTCTTCATTTACTCTTGTATATTTGTGGATATCTTTATGAGGAAAAAAGGTGTTGGCTATTTTCATGTTATTCTTTAGGGCAAAAATCTATGAGTCTCTCTTCATTTGGAGAAGTTGTTGTCTCTCCTTCTTTACCTATTACTCTCCCGACATTTCTACATTGTTGCCTACTCTACCGTTTAAATTTCCTAAAAGTATTAGTTCCTGTTTTGGTTTTAAAATTTTCTGCAGTTATTTGTAAATCGTTTTCTTTTGGTCTATAAGCTATTAATAATTTAATTTCTCATCCTTTAGGTTTAATATTTACCTCTTCAACTAATTCTAACTCTTTTCCATTTAATGCTCTAACATTCCAAGTTCCAAAAATCACAGTCCGTATTCGTTTCCAAGTTTGTCTTCGAAAGATCAAGCCGGTTATATTATATTTATTTCTCTGAATCTGTTTGGTTTTGGATAAGCAGATTAGCCCACTGTACCCTAGGTAGATGGTGGGGCTGCCACCTTGAGGCCCCCTTCCAGGCCTTGTTATTTTCTGTCATACTCCCTTAGCCTTTAGTCATTCAAGACCAGCATGCAAGGCAGCAGGTTATTTTCTGTCAGGGTTAACTCCCTTAGCCTTTGGTCAGCCAAAACCTGCCTGCAAGGCATGGGGACGTGGAGAGGCGGGATTATCTACTCCCCGTACAGGTGCTTACCTGTCCACTGCCCGGAGCCTTACTGTACTAGGGTAAAATGAGTCCATTCCACAGCCTTACTGTACTGGGTTTAAATGAGTCCATTCCACAGCCTTACTGTACTAGGGGTAAAATGAGTCCATTTCACAGCCTTACTGTACTAGGTTAAATGAGTCCATTCCACAGCCTTACTGTACTGGGTTAAATGAGTCCATTCCACAGCCTTACTGTACTAGGGTAAAATGAGTCCATTCCACAGCCTTACTGTACGGGGTCAAATGAGTCCATTCCAGTCTTACTGTACTGGGTTAAATGAGTCCATTCCACAGCCTCACTGTACTGGGTTAAATGAGTCCATTCACAGCCTTATTGTACTGGGTTAAATGAATCCATTCCACAGCCTTACTCTACTGGATTAAATGAGTGCAGGGGACAATCAATGTTTAAAAGACGGAAACATGGCACTGGCGGTCTGATCTGGTTGTTCTTGTAGTAAGTTTAAGCTGAAATAATGTCTGACCATTTACAGTTTGAAAGAAAATATTTATCTTATTTCTGACTCCATGTTCTTCAAATAATTATCCATTTGGTTTCACACACTTTTGGTTATTTCCTGGAAACATGTATTCAAGTAACAACAATAAGAGGAAGGTTAGGCCTAGAACTTTGATTTTCTCATCGGAAATAAAAAACAGATTTAGAAGTGAATGGATTTTCATGTGCTATTCAAGTAAAAAGATTATAGGAAACAATTCAGATCTTTTAATTAGATTTAAACAAATGTTTTTATCACAAAAGACACAAGATCTACTTTCTTTTGATAACCTGCCCCCTCCCGCCTCAAATATAGATTTGTTTTTTTCAAGTTTTTGTGAGCTATATCAGTATGTGTATTCTGGCATTCCCTAGGAAATGAGTCTTAGGCATATACCCTGCCCATCATATGTTGTGATCTCCTGGGTTGAATTAAGAGGAAAGAGCAAGATGAAAATGAAAAAGGAAAGGAAAATAGCTGGGGCTACCTCGTGTAAGTTTATTCTATAAAACTTTGTGTTCTGGAATTGGATTATAACTTTAAAAACCCTTTACAAAAAATCAAAAATGAAATCGAAGCACTGCATGGATATGACAAATCAAAACTTTAAAATACAAAATTTACACAAAACTCGTATTTGAAAACAGACAGACAGACAGAAAGACAGTAGACAGACATGGGCAGACAGACTGACAGAAAAAAAAATCGGGAAAACAGATGCAGGGTTTGAAACAGTTGGAACAGACACAACAGTATTGTTAATTAGGTCATTCATTCACATACCTGCATGAGCTTCAATAGAGCACTCAGTTCATTGATGTACATGTCCATTTCTATGTCAAAGGTTTCTTCTTTCATAACATCAGGGTAGGAGCCTTGGCGTCGATGACTTTGTTCCAGTTGAAGTAATGAAGATGCTTTTTTGTGAAATTTCTGTTACACAAGAGAGGGATAATCTTCAGATATCCCCACATAGTTTCCAGCTGTTTGCTATTGCTACACACAAATGTAAATATTGTCAATACTATTATCTAAAGATATATTTCAGTGAACACACATGGGTATCTTTTCTTTTAAATATTACGCCACAAGTATAGATAATTTGAAACAAATTGTGGTACCAGATGATAGCCTACCATGATGATTTAATACACACAAATGTTAACAAGCAACAATACATATGTACATTTGAACATATCTAATTGTGATATTCATGACCAAACTTTGATTGATTTGATTTTACCCACATCCACAACTAATGTGATCTCAGGGGTTTTGGTAGGATTTAAAATTTTGCCCGGACTGCCCTGTAAGCAGCCAAGGGATCTTTAACGTGCACAAAGTGTTTTGATCTGCATGTAGGACCTCCTTTTTATCATCCGTCTCCGATGGGACTAGGTGTTAATCCACATACCTGGATCAGAAGGGTAGGTCTCACTTGAAAAAAACTTTTCAACCTGCCGAGGCTTGAATCCGCAACCTTTTGGTTAAGAGGCTGACACCTTGCCTCTGAACTATCAAGTCCCCCTCATGACCAGATGATACTTACACCAGTCGCTTCATACTTTTCCTTGCTGACACATCTTTTGATCACGAAATTTTCCTCCTAAATAAACAAAAAAGATTTTTTTTTACAAAAAAAGACGTAATTTAGTTGTTACTCATCTAATTTTACATAAAATTTGAAACTTATTACAAGATCAAGATGAATCTGAAATTCATATCCCCGCACAAGTGCAGGCTCAATGACTGTACATCAAATATTTCTCAACTCCCTGGGGGAGCTTACAGTATATAAATATACTAGCCCATTAACTTCATGCCTGGACTGGGCAGCATCTAATTTTTCAAAGTTGTCTGGACAGAAATCTTTTTTCATTGCTTTCAAATATGAAGGCATTTCAATTACACCAGATGTGTAGATGATCGAGCCATACTTCAATTCTTAGTTATAATAAATAGGTGTTGATAGTGAACTGTCTCTCCCTGTCAGACTGCAAGGTGCCAATTTTATCCACCTTGGCCTATTAAACAATGGTCACCAGCTAACATAGGTCGTTCTTACTCGTCCTACCAGACAGTGTAGTGCCATGATGTACAATGTTTTGCGTAGGCAAAATGAACAATGGTCTCAATTCATCATTCCTTAGCCTACATTACGTACACAATTGAGGTTTAACACTGTCGATCAAATCAAAGATGCATCCTCAACCGATGTGGTGTAAGTGAGTGAGGAAATGTTCATTGATTTGTTGCGTGCTTGTCAGGTAGGAATGGATGGCTATTGGCTACATAAAGTTTCGCCCTCTGCAAGGTTGATCTATCCTACTATAGATGATTATTGCATAATTGACAGGTTGGGTAAGAATTTAGATTTAAGCATGGTAATAGCCTTTCTTTGTGCGTCAACATTTGATTGGAGCAAACAATTTTAACTATGAGTGACATTGAACTGGTCTAATAAAGGATCTTGAGAAAAAATCAGTCATTGCTTAGCACCCAAAACAACAACAATATTCCTAAAGAATTTTAATGAACAATCGCATCGAATGGAAGTTCTAGCAACAAAAAAATCTAAATTGTCTCAGTTATTGAAAATATAATGAATCTTAGAGAAATAGTAATTTCAAAGAGCACAAAAAGAGTGCTTACGGATACAAGAGAATCAAAGATTGAGAAATTTGGTGAAGGAGAAATCTAGCTACAGCGAGATGAAATGATGCAATTTTCCGTTAAAATATTTTTAAAAAATCAACTCTCCAGGAACCCACTAATCATAGCTGGCCTCTGACAGGTGAGTATAAATGTGGCTGATTAATGGGTTTTGCCGACCATATCAAAGGGGGGATAATTTGCTATGGGTATTGTGAGCTGTGTGTGTGCCAAGCACAAAATTCAGATTCAGACATACGACTTTAAACTTCTAATAAGTGTTTTCTCATTGGCTACAACAAGAAAACTGTCTGCTGTTGCATCATTGATTCTCTTCAGTCCTCAAGTTAACTGATGTATGGAATGACAAACAATACAAAATAAACAATCTTTCAAAGTTCTCTTCATAAATTTTGCCTTGTTATGACCAAAACCGTAACCATAATATCTATTCAACAGCATAAATTGTATTTCTGATATCTCAAAACTACATTGATATGTTATTTGATGATAAAAATAGATGAGAAAAAGATTGATAAAAACTTACTCCAGCAGGAGAATTCTGACTCCCAAATGGAATCTGACTGTTAGAAAATGAATTTCCACTCGTAGATTTCAAGTGTTCTTTAAGACTGAAAGGGAAAACACATCACAATATATTTGACTGTATGAGAATATGCTGAAAAAATTCAAAAATAATATAGCAATAGCATATTATGTTACACTTACACTTTTTTCTCAGGAAGGCAGAGAGAAGAATAACGAGGCTTTACATGTATTCCAAATATCCACCATGAGAACCATTCATTGTTTCATTTGAAGAAT
Source organism: Doris montereyensis (assembly GCA_037039925.1). NCBI lineage: Eukaryota > Metazoa > Mollusca > Gastropoda > Nudibranchia > Dorididae > Doris > Doris montereyensis. Next base: position 294,738 of record JAXRKP010000281.1, read on the forward strand.
CTTCAAATCAAAATGGACAACTAGAGGGTTAACAATATGTGTCTGACTATCTTAATCCTTCTATGACAGATAGTGATAGAAAGAAACTTAGTTAAATTTTTGCCATGAGAAAGTTTGGCTCCATCTACCTTTATGTATATTAAATTGCAAATTTTTTGGTTATGAAAGGATTACCGTGCAAGAGACTGGCTCAACATTATTGAGCGAGCACTTGTGTATGATCGTATGAAGTCAATGCTCTTTGCATGTTCAGTTAACCATTTAGATATTTCTTTCAAGTCTGTACATATACTTCCAGGCAGCTGCTCTAAAGACAGATCAGTCTCTATTCCAACAGGAGGAAGATCTGTGGAGAAATAACATTGTCATTATTGTTTTTAAACTATTATATCATCTTAAAACTCTTCTTACAATTACTCTTCTCCAGGAAATTATGAGTAATGCTCAAACAGCCATTATTCTTTCATCAAATACTCTCTCCTTTTCAAAGGATTATCTTTACAATTACTGTCATTTTGGGTATACTGCCCGAGTTTACTATTCATGTTTAACCCCAAAAGCGCGCTGGACGTACATGCATGTCATTTTCGCTGTTACCCGAGAAGCGTGTTGGATGTACATGTACGAATTTAGACGTGGCCATGGCCTCATTGTCGCCAGCTTAGCGGATCACCTCACGCACCTCTGAAAACGTTAAATTTGGCACCCATATGTTGCCGTGTAAGGACTGTCATAACTGACTAAACTCAATTGAGAATGGAATGTGAGTTTTTCATTGGATTGATATTTCGCTTTTATTGATTACCCAATAAATCTGCAGTATACTTGACCAACAGGAAGCAATTTCTTTAGTTATTCAACACATGATGGTAAGTTAAGGAAGAAAAAAAAGGAGAAAAAAGAGAAATTTTATTTTTTATTTTTTAAAAAGAAGGCAATTTGAGAAAATTGTATTAAAAATTAATTTTGTTATTTGAATGTTTTTCTCTTCACATGAACCACCTTAACAAAATAAAATTAGTTTTTATACATGCACTACACTTCACATGAGTTACCTTCATCATTAGCCAACAAATCAAGCAGGAGAATAGTGGGCACTGGCTGGCCATGCCTGTTCAGCAAGGATCTGAATTCATGCTGCAGAGCTTCTTTTCCATCATCAAATATTCTTTCCTGAAAAATGAAGATGGAAGCAAATAAAATCACATTTTTCTTTCTTTCTTTGTTCAACTTCAATGAAAAGTTGTACAGTTTATTTCCAATACACAAGTATTGAAATAAAATCAAACAAGGACAGACAATCTAAATAGAGTTGGTACATTTCTAGGTGTCATTTCATTTCCTATTAAAAAGTCAGAAGGTAGTCTATTACAGTAGTGACGCCTAAATGCCCGGTGGTTGGGAAGCAGAGAAAACGGGCATTTAGGCTAACTTGGCATTTAGGCGAAAGTAAGTCAGGGACAACAATTTTGGGGGTGGGAGTGATCACCAAGGGAGTTCATCCAGTATGGTGCAGAAATTCAAGATTTACGAAAAATGTTATCGAGAAATAGGGACACCTGGAAACTATTTAGCTCTTTAGCACCGAGGTTGTTAGCGCGCAGGTGGGTTGACCATCACTCGCCCCGAAGATCCAAAGGCACAATGGATACAGCCAATGCAAGACAGGGGGCAATAAAACTGTTCGCACCTTGTTTCTCAATCGTGATGCCTGTCTGGTCTATTAAAAACACTGGATGATTGCATGAAACTTACGATATAAAAAAAAGACTGCTGTATAGTGGGTCAATTTATGAAGAAGACTGGTCATCTTTTATTACATTACAATGGATAGGTAATGAAGGGTGGTTACAATGCATGGCACATTATTGACGGGTATAAAAGCCCTATTAGCAAAGGGGTTCCATTATGAAAGATAAAAAAAAAAAGAATTTTAATCAATTACAGCGACGCATTTTATGATAATTTGGAGAAAATGGTACCTGTAGTTTGCAGTTGCCGTCGAGACCGGGAATTTAGGCAAAAGTCTTGGTTTTGAAACAGGCATTTAGAGGGCCAGTTTATATAGAAAAAAAATTGGTTTCACTGAGATTGTGGGCATTTAAATGAAACCGGCTTTAAGGCAGCGGGCATTTTAGACGCTCATTATTGTACCGGGAAAAATTAATACTTATACACAATACAGTATAAGCTCACTCCTATCTTTTCTCAAATAATTGAGACATAATCCTCCCTTCTCCCATAAAAAGTAACACTTTTAAAATACATGCACTATACACATACACATATACAAGGGTTGACCTGAAATAAGATGAAAATGGCCATAACTCAAAAACTAAAGTATCAATTTTCAATTTGTAAACGCTGCACAGCTGGTACAATGCACTATGTTTCCCCAAAACTACGGCACCATTGTTGAACACATGAATAAGATTTTTGCATGCAAAAGGGAGAAATCCAACTAAAATTCATCATTAACTTGTTCCTGTCTACGGTAAAGATGCAATGAGCAAAAAACAGGTCTATCAATGGTGTAGCATGTTCGAGGCAGGGCATTCAAAGCTTGAAGATGATCCAGGTTGTGGGCACCTCCAGTCTTCCGTGACAGACAAGAACATTGCCTTTGTTGATGTTTTGATTTGTGTTGACAGGCGACCAAAATTCGTGATTTGGCTGGTGATCTTGACATCGAAGACTGTTCATAGAATAGTGCATGAAGAGCTTGGATACCGTAAAATTTCAGCTCGCTGGGTATCAAACAAATGGGACCTGGTGGCGATAACATGGGAGCTGATGGTGATGTCACTGACGCCCAAAAAGTTCAAGGTTCAGCATTCTTCAAAGAAACTCATGACGACCGTTTTCTGGGATATAAAGGGTGTTTTGCTTGTAGACATTCTGCCCCTGATCAAACTGTAAAGTTGCCAGGCATTGTGAAACATTGCACAGATTAAGAGGAGCCCTGCGTCAAAAAAGACCAGGCTGCCTGAGGAAGGGCATCATTTTGCAGCATGGCAATACCACACCGCATACAGCAGAGAGAGATAAAGGGAGAGAGAGAGAGAGAGAGAGAGAGAGAGAGAGAGAGAGAGAGAGAGAGAGAGAGAGAGAGAGAGAGAGAGAGAGAGAGAGAGAGAGAGAGAGAGAGAGAGAGAGAGAGAGAGAGAGAGAGAGAGAGAGAGAGAGAGAGAGAGAGAGAGAGAGAGAGAGAGAGAGAGAGAGAGAGAGAGAGAGAGAGAGAGAGAGAGAGAGACAGAGAGAGAGAGAGAGAGAGAGAGAGAGAGAGAGAGAGAGAGAGAGAGAGAGAGAGAGAGACAGAGAGAGAGAGAGAGAGAGAGAGAGAGAGAGAGAGAGAGAGAGAGAGAGAGAGAGAGAGAGAGAGAGAGAGAGAGAGAGAGAGAGAGAGGGAGAAGAGAGAAAGTGAGAGAAATTATTATTATTATTGCTATCATTATTATTACATGTATTAAGTATACTTGACATAAAGAAAAACAGGAGTGTTCATGTGGGCTTTTTATTGTAATGACCGGAAAATCAAGAAATTAGATTGAGTATCACTAAAAAGTTCCTTTGATTGCAGACAAATGATACTGATTTGATCCAATAGCCCATTCTAAAATTTACATGCGAAATATGGTGGTCGTGGATGCAGTGGTGCCTGACTTTATAGTGCTCAAACGTAGAAAAAGTCTGTTTTATATAGAGAGATTTACCGTCCATCTAAAAATCACCAAACATTCTGATTTATACTGCCTGCTTTTAGGAATTGAACAGTTAGTGCTAAAATCACCAATAAAAAATAAAATAAAATACTCACTATTTCTTTTAGCTCATTGCTGTTTGGACAATAAGATTCAAAGTATTTTCTTGCTTTCAGCACTTTCTCCAGGTAAGACATGTACGTATCCAAATCACAAGCAGCTGGCCTGGTAAATCATATATATATAATTTTAGGAAATGAGTCATATATACACATAGATACTTTACATAAAATACAGATAGATATATAGATAATATGTATAATGTATAATATGAGTATAAAAGAATATAACTTTCTCAATTGACCTGCGAAAGTGATGCATCATCTATCTTACACCTCAATATTTTTTACTAGAGAATTAATGTTGTTGAATCACATCATTTCTGTAGGATCACATGTTCCACACATGACCCTCAGCTTTGAAGATATGACCCAGAACCTTCCCAATTGACATATTCTGAAGGGCCTTTTTCGTTTCTTTTTCATCAGTTATAACTATATGTATTCATAAATAATTACCCCATGAAAAACTGCATCCAAAATTGCAAACCTAGCAAATTAGTTGCGTTAGCATTCATTTTTTATTGTTCTAAAACACAATTGGCAATGTTTGAGCATCTTAACCGTTATCAGATTATTTTCTTGTTATACATTAATAACAGCTAAGATTGATTTTGAAAAGTGTTCACAAAAACATCTTTCAGTACTCTTTTAAGCTAAAGTAAATTAATGGAACTACTCATCTTATTAAAGTTAATTTATATAAGAAAGCAAATACATTTAATAAGAACATACCTTTACATGTAATTTAATCAAACTCCATCAACTACAATTATGTGATGTTATACTAGTTATAGGGGATTGTTATAAAAAATCATCCAAATTGTAAGTACAGGTGAGGTATGCATAATTTGTATTGTGTAACTTTGGTATGGTGTTGCAAGTATAATCATGTCATTACACATTTAATCTATGTATGTTGTGATACAAATGTTTTATTAATTTATTTCTCTTTATCCTTATCATATGGTTAACATTAATGAAATAAACTTTTAACAAATAACACATGAAAAAAAACTCAGCAGCAAGTCATTGCAAGTGATATAAAAAGAGAAATAAAAACAAGAAAGGCTAAAAACTTAATTATTGTTAAAACATTAATTTTCCATACCCTTCTTTTATGGTAGCCTCCACATCTTTAGCCGTATGATAAAAGCTTAGGACATTATCAAGAGTATGGGAGGTTTTTTCAATGTCTGATCTATTATAAGGATTTCATGCCATTACATTTTTTCATTCTCCCTTCATAGTATTTTCACATTTTACTTAGGCACACCCACAAAATGAGCACTATTTTGATATCTTGTTTGTGCACCACCTGAACATGGAAAGTTAGGACAATAATATAGAAAAGATTTAGAATTAGCTGAAGAACTGGAAAATTTCAAAGTAGATATTTTTGGCTATCACAGAAACAAAGAAAAGAGGACAGGGAATAGAAAATGTAGGACCAAATCATAATTTAATCTTCTCAAGACGTTAGTCTGTTGCAGATTTTTTCTTACAAATTGTTCCTCGTACCCATTTGCACCTGGATTGAGTGGGGAAAATGTGTGTTTAATGTCTTTCCCAGGGAACACTACGTCAGACCTAGCATTGCTGGGATTCATATCCAAGACCTCATGATCCCAAGTCTGGCAATCTAACCACTAGGTCAACGATGCCACAGTGTATAGTGTAAGCATCAAAAGTTTCAAACGAAAACTCCGCACATATTATGAATCATAAATAACTGTTCGCAATATTCAGGAAAACTGTGAAATTAATGTAAAGATGAAAATAGATATCAAATAAAAGGATACTTTCTTGACGCTCCGTAAATTTTCTGTCTCATTGTACACAGGTATAATAGTCTTTTCTAAATTTTCTAATCGTTCCTCAAAGCTGTTTAATATGTTGATCATATTTGAAGTATTTGAGCCATACTTGGCCAAGCACTGCCTGAGAAGATTTAAATTGAATTCCTCCTGTAAAAGAGAGAAAACACAACATTATTCATCAATCACATACGGGGAAAAAAGAACCATTGTCACAAAAGCGCTTTCTTTTCGGTGAGGGTTTTGTTGCTGTGCATTTCTCTCTTTCTCTCTCCACCTCCTCTTTTACTCACCCTCCCTCTCTCTCTATTGGCAAATATTGGCCTATACGTATCGCATCCTCACTTGTTATATAAGTCGTGAAGTTTACCGCACCGGTTTTCCCAAAATGATACACACGATAAACCTGTAACACGAATAAGGATAATATAAAGGTGTACAATCACAGAATTTTACAAAAACGGGACAAAAAAGCATCAGTTTTCATCCACCCACACGATCTGGAACACGTGAGTTATCCAATCAACAGTAAGGCACCACCCGAGGTATCGGGAAACACAAATACAGACTTCACATTTATTGAGAACTAGGAAAAGTCAGGAACTCTCCAAACCAGATGCCCAAGCGTTACGTCACTAAATAAACGCCAGGGAAACCTCGGTCGATGGACCCATGCGGTTCAAGCGTAACATTACGTCACTGGCATTGGACCTAGAATTTTCACAGTTATGCCCCTTGACTGAAAAACATGACTTTTAAAAGCTAATTTAATCGCCTCACAGTCCTTTGCTATCTCTTAAAGTCATGTGTCTGGAATCCTCAGGTTTTAAGCTTTAACATGGTATATAACACTTGTAAGAAATATAACATATGTACATTTTGACAAAAGAGGGAAATGGGGATGGATCATTTTGTGAAACCTGCCATAAGGACCAGAAGAAGAGGACAGGTTAGAAAGGAACCTATTTGTGTCAATAAATCATCCTATACCCATAGCGTTGGAATATATCTAAAAATAGATATATCTAGTCCATCTTGTAATAAACATCACACATTTATATGAACTGTACATTTTGATAGGTTGATGACAAGGAATGTCCCAAATTTCCTTCTAACATCACTGTGACATGATCAGCTTAGCTACATACATACCCACTATTTAAAAGTCAAAATACAGATTCTTGTTAGTTATTTATTGAACAAAGAACTTTTTAAAAAATTATTAAAATGAGGACTTTGATTGAAATAAAAGAACTTTAACAGACACATCAAACAGAACTGACCAGCTGTACTGATGTTATAGCCATGTTGACATTTCATTACACACCACTCTAGATCAGATCTGATGTAGAATTTTTAGAAATAAGTCTTATAGATCTAGAATAATGAGAAATGAAGAGATCTTTTAATAGACACATCAAACAGAACTGACAAGATCTAGCTGCACTGATGTTATTGCCGTGTTGACCACTCTACTCCAGATAGAGCATAGAATTTAGATCTAGATCTAGATCTAGATCTAGAGTCTATATATCTAGCTTGGATCTGCTTCTGACTAATAACTTAAACAGCTCACCGTTTCTAACTTTATCGATTCCACGCTTCAATTCAGCAATGTCTTCCATGTTATCGGTCAACCCAAGTAACTACTTGATATATCTAGATATATATCTCTAGAGTCTAAATTACTAGACCCTAAAGAATTATAAGGCATAAGATGATAAGGTCGATGTTATGAAGTCTGCTAGAGATGGGAGGGGTTTCCGTAGTCGAGCAGGCACATAATCATATTTATTTTATCCAAGGGAGATAATGAAGAAGGTTGGGTTTTTGATTTCGAAGTGACTATTTGTAGTACTACTGGAAAGAGATAAAAACTACTTAACCCAAAATAGAAGAACTAAATAAACTAGTAGTAAAGAAGATATACCAATCTAGGATAAAAAGATTTATCAGTGAAAGTGAAAGGCAGATGATCTGAATGATAGCACAAAAGAAGAAAAGTGGCAAATGTATAAAGAAACACTCCTCAGTTGTAGTAATAGATCTAGTACTACAAATAGGGAGAGAAGAGTGTATAGCCTATTGGTAGTAGTAATAGTACTACAAATAGGGAGAGAAGAGTTTGTAGCCTATTGGTAGTAGTAATACATGTAATACTACAAATAGGGAGAGAATAGTTTATAGCCTATTGGTAGTAGTACTACAAATAGGGCTTGCCTTTTTGTTTTTGGAAGGGTTACTATAAAAAGTTGGGGCTTGATTTTTGCATGGGGGAGGAAAGAAAGTTAGAAAATGAAGGAAGGTCAAGAGTGGATTTGAAAGATTGATTTCAATTGAAGCACGAATTGCCGAATACTGCATAAGATGGATTATGTTTTTTTTTGTGCCAATTTGATACTCAAGACATTGGACTAGATTTTTAAACACGAGTTGCTCAAGAACATGTCAACGGCAACGGAGTGTGTGACAGATAAATTCGACTCTTTCCAACCATTATGCGAGCATTGGCTAATCGAGATATGGATACTTCTGTTATTGTATTATATAATTATAATGACCATAGTTTTAAGTGTGATATCTAGTAAAAAAATATTGCTTAATCCATCTACAGTGATAGTTTACATCCAAGTCGATGTTTTTTTCACGGTTCCTACCCCAAATATGCGAAATTGTTGCTTGTGTCGATATCGACTCACGCAAAGCAACAGTAAGTCGATGTTTACATTATAGTCCTGTGATAATAAAAATAAGGAAAGAAGAAAACAGCAACCGTCGCTATGTCGATTTTCCTTCTTCTTTGTTTGTCTTTGTCCTCTCCGTAATCTACCTCTGGTCCATAAAATTTAAGATTCACATCTTACAAAAGCATGAAAATGAGAACCACCTAACCCCAGATGTCTAGGCTATTTGATTGAAATAAAACTGTGTAATAATGACGTAATTATGACGAGTATCTCGCCTAGCGCTTAAATTAGTCACGGATAAAACTGCCAGACTTAGGTTTACATCCGTTTTAGTCCAGTCATTTCAATAAACGTTCATATTGGGGACAAAACAAAACTTGCAACAAGGATGGTTTTGGAATCACAGAATCACTCTCTTTAAAATATCAGGAATCGACACATAGACCTATATAAAAAAATGTCAATAACATAATATATCATGAATAAGTCAAAGCTCGCAGAAAGGTCGGACCGTCTGAATATGATACATAGTCCGTTGCCATTGTCATTTTATTGAGCTGCTCATGTTTAAAAATGTACAGTCCATTGTCTTGAGTCTCAGATTTTCAAATTGAAAGAAAATTAAGAGAAGATGTTCATCCCTCCTTCTGCCGACTGCTTTAGTAAAATTTTACCCAAAATCTTAAGGACATAAACAAACTCTCACTTCAAACCTGTTCCCTCCCACTTTAACTCAAGTTACCACCAGGGTATTTTAGTCTAAGACATCTCTGTCACTGCTGTCCGGCAATGTTATGGCACCTGACGTGTCATATTTAAAGTGGAACAAGGCCTCATCAACCAATGTATGATCCCCATGGCCTTAACAGAAAATTGCAGTACCACTAGTCATTTGCAATATTAGTTAAAAGTACTGGTATGGTCCTCCTTTTCTGTATGAAACCTCTTCTCTGTCTGTCTGTCTGTCTCCTCCCTCCCCCTCTCTCTCTCTTTCTCTCTCTCATTTTGTCTCTCCCTCTGTATCTGTCCGTATCTATCTTCTTTGTTCCCTCTTCTTTCGTTCTATTTATGTCTCCTTTTTATTTCCTTTTCTCCTTCTCTCCCTCCCTCCCTCTACTCCACATCCTCTCTCTCCGACTACCTTATGACTTGTTCTCTTTCGGTTTGTTTTCGTTTTTCTTCTCGTTTTATCGTTTATCATTTATTGTTATTATGACTAGACTTGTTCTGTTGAAGGAAATTGCGTGATGGGTCATTGCACCAGTGACCAACTCTTGGCACCATTTTTCCGTTCAGCATTGTTTTCTAGTTATTGTTTCTATGTCTTTCTTTGTTGCTGATGAAGGTTGGGCCACCCGAAAACATTTCTCTGTTCTATCCCGTTTCCTTTCTACATGTATTAGAACTTTCATTACTGTTTTATATTCTTCCTCACCAATAAGCATAACAGTGCTTCGTAAAAGATCAAGTTCATAGTGTAACAATGTAATGATAGCAACAGACGAACAAATTACATTATAAAAAATGTGTGCGTGCGAGTTTGACAGGCAATACCGTAGCGTCAAAAAATAGTGTTTGTTATCTTGTCGCAATGGGTTTTAAGATCAGATTTCATTTCAACAAAAAAATACTCGGTTTTTTTTTACTTTCTGAAACGTTACATGAACCCTGGGATAGACTCGGGCACCTTCTCGGGGTTCATGCTCCCAGTTCGGGAAAAACATGTGTCAGACTAGTGAAGTGTCTTGTCCAGGAGGTGATTATTATCACCTGTTCTACTTCAAGCTACATAAACCGGGATAAGCTCCAGCTCTATGGGCTGTAATGGCCTTGAAGGAACTTAACTATCATGTACCTCGAAGGTGGATTGGCGTGTTTCAGCAGACTTGACTATCAGACAGTGAACTGCAGTTCCGATATTGCCAATCCACATACTAGTTGTTTCTCATAATTTACTCACCATACACAACAAGAGGGAAAAATAACAAACACATATAAATCTCTTATTTTGGATATAAATGGAGAAATAACAAACACATACGAATGTCTTATTTTGGATATAACCCAAATTAATCTCAATGTTTAATAATAAAATTGTGAGTTCAAAATGAAATGTAAGATGCATAATAATATAATCAAGAGATTCAATTTCTGTTTCTCTGTCTGTCTGTCTGTCTGTGTCTCTCTCTATGCCTCTCTCTCTCTCTCTCTCTCTCTCTCTCTCTCTCTCTCTCTCTCTCTCTCTCCCCCCTATCTCCTCTCTCTCTCTCTCTCTCTCTCTCTCTCTCTCTCTCTCTCTCTCTCTCTCTCTTCACCTTTTTCACCCAGGCTGTATACAACAATGGTGTAAAATCAACACTTGTAAAATCAAAAATAGAGTATTTCATAATTGTAAGATGTAAAAGGTAATGTGTAGTGTTATCCGCTTTACCTTTTCTCTTCTTAGTGATATAAATCACCATAAATGGGGTGGTGATCTACCAGGAAACAGGCTTCAGTCCTTGCTAGTAAATGTCACCATTTTGAGCCCGTTAATTTCAGTTTGGCCAAAAAGTAAATATGGTGGCAGGGGATCATCATGAGTATGGTTGTACATTCGTAGTTGAAAAGATTTCTGCCACCCGACACCAAAATTTACTTTGTTGTAGTGAATGTCGCCAGATGGTTACACAGCGATCGGATGTCGTTGTAATAAAGTGCGGATGTTTACTACTTGATAATAGAACGCATTTGAAGCTTTCCATTCCTTTTTGAGGTCTTTGCGGAAATTTTCCTTTTGATAAGCAACTCAAAAAATGTACATGCAATGCAGGTCAAGCTCACTGGTCTGTAATTACCTGGATCTACTTTGGAGCCTTTTTTAAACATAGTTGTGACCTATGCAGTCTTCTAATCTCCAGGCAAGGTGCCTGTTTCCAAGGATTTATTAAAAAGATCGCAGAGTAGACTAGCCAATTCTTTGCTTACTTCTTTGAACGCTCGAGGTGGAATGAGATTGGGACTTTGAGACTTGTCAGGTTTTAATTCTTTCAATTTGTTTTTTACTGTGTATGAGGTTACTCGTAAAGCGCAAATAGATATATATACCACCAGACCAGGAATATTTTGATATGGTAGGAACACTACCTGGGTCTTCATGTGTAAAGACATTAGAAAAGAATTCATTTAGCGTTTCTGCCTTTTCTGTATCATTATCTACTAAACTTCCATCCGTCTGTTTTAATGTGCCTATTCCAACATTTACATTCGTCTTTTTAAATATATTTTCAGAATTATTTTTGGTTATTTTCACTTTCTTTGTCTATTTCTCTTTCATGATTCTTATGGCTTTTTTTATTCCACCAGGACTAAAAGGCCTGATTCACTGATACAAATCTATGACATTCGTCGTGTCAAATGAGAAGTATAAATTAATTAATTTTATTTTCAAAGAGAATAAAATCAGTCCAAGTCCAGTCAAATTCAGATCCGAAATAATGATTTTACAAGAAAAAATTAATTTAGGTATAATTTTTCTTTGAATGTGTAACATTCAAATATATTTCTTATTTCTAAATCAATTTTTGACTTTTTGGTACCATTTTTTAAATCTTTTCAATGTGAAACTAATGAGTGCATTCCAACTCCCCAAAACCAAATAGAAAGCATTTTAGCCTTTGAGTCCGGATTTCCCGGCTCACTATTGTATTATCATGACTGTCCATTGTGAGGTAATGCCTTTCGATGGTCAAAATGAAATGCAGTGACCGTTTATAAATATACTTTCTTATAAGTGGTCTTCTATTTTTGGGCTGAATATCACAAACCAATCAGAGAACAGAATTTAAAGTCGAATCCCCAATGAGCAGAGTTTTTAAGAGACTACACAATAAGCATATGAGCACATATTAGGGTAGAGTGCTAGTTTAACTTAACTTGGTATCTTACAGACTTCAAAAGAAAGATGTCATTAAGTATGCAAGAAAAAGCTGCAGCCAAATGTACAGTTGAAAAAAAATGTATGGAGGTCTAATACAGAGTTTGCAGATTCATAACCAGATGTATTATCTATTAATGGTTTTTAAAGTTTTTAGGCTTAATGAACTAAGAAAATTTCTAAAGATACCTTGACAGTTTGACACGTAGGCCTGTGTTTCCAAAACATCAATCTGTCAATACAGGTGCTCAGTGCATATACAAGATTTGAATAAAGTGTAAACATTATTTTCCTAAGAACATATACAATACATACGTGTAGTACATAAATATAATAATGTACATTACATTCATAGATAAACAAACATTGTAGTCTCGGACATTATGATCTCCGCTGATAATAATAACATCCTATCACCATACCAGCATGGTTTCCGAGCCAAACATTCATGCAAAACACACGTACTACTGACATCACTTGACTTAATGAACACACATCGATGCAAAAATCAAGTTGACATGGTGATCCTAGACTTCACAAAGGCGTTTGACAAGGTTCCTCATGAAAGGCAACTTATCAAATGTAATCACTATGGGATTAGGGGCAGTACCTTCAATTGAATCAGATCGTTGCTCAATAACCAGAAACCAGTGACACTGAAGGCACAACATTATTGGCCCCTCAACAGTCACTAACGGAGTACCCCTGGGTACAGTGATGGGACCAGCATTGCTCCTACTGTATATAAATGATCTTCCAAACAATTTATCATCAACAGTGAAATAATTTGCTGATGTCTGTGTACTATACAGAGAAATACACAGCACAAAAAGACAACATACAACTCCAAAAGACCTAGACTTGCTAAATGAATGGGAGACAAAATGGCAATGGCAGATAAATTTAAATGCCTCAAAATGTGCTGTACTTCAGTTTTGTCATCGAGATCACCTGTAAGTCACAGTTACACAATCGATAACTGTGAATTGGAAAAAGTCAAAGAGCATAAATATCTTGGTGTAGTCTCAGTGATAACTGGAAACGGTCAGTACACATTAACCAGATAGTGAAGAAGGCACACCGAAAGCTTGGGTTCATCAAAAGAAATACAAAAGGCATGCCAAGAAACATCATAGAAACAGCTTATACGACCTTAGTGCGACATCAATTCGAGTACTGCGTTACAGTATAGAATCCCTTCATCAAAAAGGACATCTCCAGAATTGAAAAAGTACAAAGCTGTACAGCGAGATACGTCATTAGAGATTATGATGCCAACAGTAGTGTCATCAAATTACTAGGACTCCTGAATTGGGAAACATTGGCACAATGCCGCAAGTTCACCAGATTTGTCATGACACGCTATATTCTTACAGGAGATGTTACTATCTCCAAAGATCAGTTCTTTAGCAGCTATACACCGAGAACGAGGTGTAACATCGGACACAACCTCCAATGATACCAACCTAGATGTATCATTGAAAAATATGCCTTTGCGCAACACACAGTTCCAGAATGGAATGAGCTTCCAGCTAGCATTACAAACGCTCAGACTACTGAACAATTTAAACAACCTCTACATAAATTCATTTCAAACTTGTAACTGTAAAACCATCTGCGGGATAGGCCAATAAGCCCTTTGTAGATAAATAAACAGAAACAGAATACAGTAGATATATACATATACATCATATATATACACATACATATTATGTATCTATATAAACGTATATTTATATCTATATATCTCTATCTATCTGTCTATATATCCTTCAGTTATAAATTACCTCTCAATTATGTACGATAACTATAATATACATATTCACCTCTCCTCTCTGTCTGACCCTATCTTTCTGTGTGTCTGTGTGTCTGTCTGTGTCTCTGTCTGTCTGTCTGTCTGTCTGTCTCTCTCTCTCTGTGTCTGTGTCTGTCTCTGTCTCTGTCTCTCTGTCTCTCTCTCTCTGTCTCTCTCTCTCTCTCTCTCTCTCTCTCTCTCTCTCTCTCTCTCTCTCTCTCTCTCTCTCTCTCTCTCTCTCTCTCTCTTCTTATATACACATTGATATATATATATATATGCAAATATATACATACTTGAGAGAAAAAAAGATATATATATATATATATATATATATATATATATATATATATATATATATATATATATATATATATATATATATATATATCCAAATAATGAAATGTTGAAAGAGGGAGTGAGGTGAGGGGTGTCTAACTCGGGTGGATTTCACCAGAATAATTGAAGAGATTGTTTACAAAATTAGACATAAGCTTCAGCCTCATTTTGAAATATTTCACATTGAAAATTATAAATGACTCACAGTTATCTATAAAATTGGACTTACATCTGTCCAGCAAAGATATTAGCTGTTGTAAGTATGGATTGTTGAAACAAATAGATTGAGCTGTAAACTATAATTTGATATAAATATGCAAAATTTTGTATTATCCACTCATTGACCACCTGTCGGACATATTCGACAGAGGGTTGGACATATGTATGAGTCCGATAAGCTTACAGAATCTTTTTCTTATATAAATACATTGTAAGATATGCACCGGATATTACTTTAGGTATAATAAACAATTTGATCTTTTTTTATGGTTATTACCCTTAGATCATAAATTGAAAAATTTATATGGTGTTTATCATAATTTTTTAGTTGCCTATTCCCTAATGATCCGTCTAAAAATAAAAAAACATGGTATTCGAATTAGTGAATTAATATAAGATTCAGCAATGATGAGAATGACTCTAAAAGCAAGGAGTTGGATGTTGATTCTTTTGCTATCACTATTCTATTGAGACAGATGCGGAATGTGAGGTAGACCGAGATGATTTAAATCGAGATAGCGATGGGAGAATCTAGTATTTCTTAAAAATATATTATACCCTTTTTCACAAATACACTGTGCCTTTTACATTCGTTTTACAACAAATCTGTTTAGTGAGAATGAAAAACTTGTTTAGCTCTTTCTGAATCCGAACACTGTTTTAATTACAGATAAAGCAGTGATTTTTAAAAAAAGAGGTAAATTTCATACCATACTGGCTTCAACTGAGGGGCCAAAGCCTCATGCCTTCAATGGGTTAATGATGCTAAAATGAAATAAGCCAGTATAGTCTGGTATGATTGGAACACATATATAACATTATATTTCAACAAAGTTATTGTAAGTTGGAGATTTTATTCTTCCTAGTTCCCTATTGTGAAACTATTTTGATAGTTAAGGTTTTGCAAACCTTCGGAAGCGAATACTTTTTAAAGGCTAAAATATGAACAGGAAAACGTATTGATGGTTTAAATCTCCATTTTAACTCTTTGTCTCCGGAACGCTCAGAGCGTTGTTTGGGAACGTACATTTTTTCAAAACAACGCTCCCAGTGTTCGGCCGATAGCCCCTATGTTTTGTTTCGTTCCTAAGTCCAGTGAAACATTTTAACTATTTTCCTACGCTAGTATCGAAACTAGAATATCTGAGCTTGTTGATTTACACCAGCTGATTGTTGTTTTGTCAAAAAAAGCATAAATTTTTATCGGATTTTCTGCAAATTTTTGTGTGTTTATATTGGATTCTGTGGTTTTATAAAAGACTAACAGCGCTTCAGGCAGCTCATTTATTTGAAACATTGAATGAAGAAAGTGAAAGTAGTACTTCTAGTGAGGAAGAGGAAAAAATAAGTGGAGCTAGGGACCTGATTTAGAGCTTACTGGGCCATTATCTAGATCTAGATCTAGTTCCAGTGATGAGGAAAGTGAAAGGGGGCGTCACCCCAACCAGGTCCTAGTCAAAGTAAGAGGCCTAGAGTGCAAGCTAGCTCTGGATCTGCTAGATCTAGATCTACCCCATCAGTATCAGACTGGACAGAAAGAAGTAGATCAAATTTATTGAATAAAGAGACTTCCAGCACTCTCAGATTTCTGCCAAAAGATGGGAAGCAGCCAGGGGTCAATGCTCTCATACATGAAACCTCAACAGTGTTGGACTGCTACCGGGTCCTTATCACGGATGATGTGATTCTAACCCTATTCAGTGCCTTGAAGGAGCCACTCATCTGGTTTCATATATTCCTAACGACAGGCGTTGTCGGGTATGCAGCACACCCGCAAACGTTAAACGCACCAATTTCATATGTAAGGGATGCCCTGATATGCCACACCTACATCCAAAACATTGTTTTGAGAGATGGCATACTGATCCTCACTTGTAAGATTGTCTTACCCTTGCTTTGTACACAGATATAATATATATATTATGTATATATATATATATTTTACTGTTTGATAGCTTATTTTCCTTGTTTTCCTGACTTCACCATATTTTGGAGTGTTTTTTATGGATTGATTGGCTCGACAAAAAAAATCATAAATTTCTTAGTTTTCAAGATATTTCTCCTGATTTGGATTTACTTCACATTTGATGATATAGACCCCATGAACTCACTTCTCAAGTGGGTTACCTCTGTCATGTGAGCAAACATCAAAATACCTGTTTTATTTTTGCTACTTCTCTTCTAACCCTCCAACTTCTTTTGCATGTTTCATGCCTCATGTCTGTTCCATAGGCATAAAGCAATCATAGAAAGATTCTGCATTCAATTATGAACATTTTGATGCAAAATAGTTGTATCTTTGTTAACTTTTGAGGTATGTCAGGGGTGGTTACTTTAGGCTTGTTTGAACATTTTTCGCTCACAAAAAATTAATTCCGGCAGACTTGTGAAACAATTCCGGAGACAAAGAGTTAAATAAATGTATGAGACACAATCATATCTTTATATATTAAGCTGAACATGTCTAATTTTGACTGCTTATAACTCAGGAACCACTGCACCAACAACCTCCATATTTCTGCAGACGTGAGGTTTCAAATAGCCTGCTTTAGGTTCTTAGCAAATAAACTCTTTGATCGAATCAGTATTTTAATTGATTGGGAAAAGGTTGTTTTGCCTGCGATCCACAAAACTTTCTATTGTCACTAGATCTAATTTTTCAATTTCCGTTAGTACTTCAGTATTGAGTACTATGTAAAAAAACCTGCGTAACTTTAGTATCAAGTACTAATTTGATCTAATAATCGTACTTGATATCACTTGTAACCGACACAGTGGTTTCTATGTTAACCACAGTCAAAGTGCAAGAGACTCAGCTTTATAATAAAGAGAAATAATCAAACATTACGGGCATGATTGTCTATATATATATAAAGCTGACTTTCACTAAATTTGAGCACAGTAAATTCAGGAACCACTGCACCTACAACCACCATATTTCGCATGTAGGTTTCAAAGAGCCTGCTTCAGGTTCTTAGCGAATGAACTAATGGATCAAATCAGTATTTGAATTCATTGGAAAAAATTGTTTGCATGCATCGAGGAAACGTTTTAGTGTTACTAGATCTAATTTCACGATTCCAGGTCACTACAGTAAAAAGTCTGCACAACTTCAGTATCGAGTGCTGATTGGATCTAATAATCATACTTGATATCACCCATGCCTGATACAGTGGTGTTTGTGTTTAACGCAGTCAAAGTTTGAGAAACTCAGCTTTATAATAAAGTGAAATCATAATGGACACCATGGGCATGCTTGTATTTCATAAAGGCACTAAATTTGTCGATCCACTTGAATTCTGAAAGTTCGAATTTCCATTGGTTGTAGAATTGCGATGAAAGGAAGATACGTAGTTGATGCAATGTCAGGTGAACCTGAAAAATTTTGTTTAGAAATTATTTTTTACCAAACATTATGGAGTAATTTGACTGTGACTAGTGTGACACTCTTTCTTTCTTTTCTTTATCAGTTCCCATTCTACCTTTGGGGTGTATGGGTTCAGATGCCCGAGATGATCTTTCTCCAGGATGCCTTGCCTTAGCATTTTCTGTTTCCTTCCAAAAAAGTTAAATTTCTATGCTTCAATGCCTCTTTTATATCTTCTTCCCACTTTCTCCAAGGTCTGCCTTTTGGTCTTTTACCTTGGGCTTTAGCACTGTATACTGATTTAGCTATTCTATTGTCATAATACATACTACTACTACTATAAAAATAAATAAATAATATAAAAAATAAATAAATAATAATAATAATATATTAATAATAATAATAATAATAATAATAATAATAATAATAATAATAATAACATACTACTATTAATAATAATAATTAAAAAATCATAATACCGACTAAGCTATGCATCTTACAGTCTCATGTATCAGTAGACTTAAATACCTCATACCTATGATTGATGATGTTGATCCATCCTTTACCCGCCATTTGAGTTTCGAAAGTTCATTTGGATGTAAGTTACCACCTAATGATGTTTCTTCGACAGATACAATCTCAAATGTGTTGAAAAGCCTCTGTAAATATCAAGAACATAAAACACAACAACGTTTAGTATACACATGTCATGATGTTAAGATATGCTTAAACCCAAAATGAGAGACATCTTTGACCAGTGCTAAATGTCGTTCATTTTCTTTTTTCACATTGATTGAAATTTTGAAAGTAAATCATTGATAAGACTTCTGAAAGTAAAGTTGAGCATCATTAAAACATGAGTCTTACAAATTTCTCTTTTAGTTAAGGCACTTATTTTCCCTGTAAAGAGCAATGTTAAGACTCAACCTAGATCTGGTCTGCCACACATTTCCGACCCTAATACAAAATATAAACTACAACTCAAAACATTATTCATCATTATTAATAATATGTCACTTCTATGGTACTTTCAATCTCCAACTTTGCTCAAAACCTATAAATCTGACTTATGCTGTCATGATTTAAATCCCTTGGGATGTTTACATATCTTTTAGTCTTAGTAGAAAAACTAGAACTAATTTAAACTGAAAACAATAAAACCTTCTATCATCAGGATCACCTGTATCATGAAAAGGTAATCCGGTACATTCTATATTATTTTTAAGCTTATCTTTGGAGAAAAAAGCGCTCAAAAGTTTGATCTATTCTTTCAATCTTTAATAAAGAAAAAAGAGCAACCTGAAGTGATATGGACGCAGGCTTTGATAGAACATGGTAGTCATTTGCCTCAAATATATGCTCCAGTGGGAGTAGATAATGATCAGTTTCATTGCTTGAGATGTAATCAAGGGACAGAACTTGTATATTTGGTGGTAAAGCCTCAGTGAGGAAACTGTGCTGAAATGAAAAAATAGGAAAAACAAATCAAATTATATCCTCCTTACATTTCAATGTATTGATAATTGCATGGATAATTTTTTGTGTGGTTTCATCTTTACATCCAAGGCATGGAAATTGTACATAAGATTATTTGTGATTCCACAATGTTTTCCCCAAATCGTGAGGCAACATCTTTGCTTAAATGATAAGAAAATAAATTGCCATTGATGGTACTGGTATAATTTTCAAACTTTCTTTTCATGCCAAAGCTTTGTATTATGTGAATAATTTTTGCCCTTTTGTGGATGTGGAATGACTAAAAGTCTTCTCAAGAAGACAAACAAAACAACTCTACACCCAATAAACATGCATATTACTTAAAAATAGACATCATTTATTAACCTACTAGAGTGTTAAACGCAACTGCAAAAAATCAGTGCTGCTAGGTACATGAAGCCATGCCTTGAAACAGAGATGTTAATGATTTAAGATCATAATTGTTTTTGTCTTACAATAATTGGTATTTCATAAAGTAATCACTACCAACTTCTTTACATATCATATTCACTTTATTCATTTTTTTATTTGAAAACACAAGATTCAAACAGTGAAATTCTGAACAGCACTAATGTGCAGATAAACTAAATTTCTGGCACATGTTTCATTTTCAACTGTCCCTCAATAAGTGGCAGTAATGTGTTTGTTACCTTTTTTAAGAGAAATTTTCGTAGAGTATTCTTCCTTCACTTTTGAAAATAAAATTGGAGGGTCAAAGTGAAGTTGAAGGCCGAGAGATGGCGAGTTGTTTTGCAAGACTTTTTTATGGTGTCCAATACCAAATAATGTTTTCCTAAAAATGAAACAATAATATGTGTAAGATTTTATGACTTATTTCACGTACACAGTTATACAAATATATATATATAAGAGTTGCAAATATTCTAGTACAAAAAGATATGTTTTCAAATTGACAGACACTGGACAAATGCTATGAATAACATGATATTATAATGAAAGTTAAATTGTAAGAATGCTCTAGAAAAAGACCAGGGTTTGGTGCTAAACAATGAAATTAAAATGACAATCCACCATAACCTATAGTAAGAATGTTTTAGGAAGTCTCGGGCTTGACGATAAATAAAAACTGAAATAGGATCAAATAAAGGCTGAATAGGATCAAATAAAGGCTGAAATAGGATCAAATTAAGACTGATATAGGATAAAATAAAGACTGAAATTGTATAAAATAAAGATTGACATAGGATAAAATAAAGATTGACATAGGATAAAATAAAGACTGAAGTAGGATAAAATAAAGACTGACAAAGGATAAAATAAAGACTGACATAGGATCAAATAAAAACTGATAAAGGATAAAATAAGACTGATATAGGATAAAATAAAGACTGACATAGGATAAAATAAAGACTGACACAGGATAAAATAAAGACTGACAAAGGATAAAATAAAGGCTGATATAGAATAAAATAAAGACTGACATAGGATAAAATAAAGACTGACAAAGGATAAAATAAAGACTGACATAGGATAAAATAAAGACTGAAGTAGGATAAAATAAAGACTGACATAGGATAAAATAAAGACTGAAGTAGGATAAAATAAAGACTGACATAGGATAAAATAAAGACTGAAGTAGGATAAAATAAAGACTGAAGTAGATAAAATAAAGACTGAAGTAGGATAAAATAAAGGCTGATATAGGATAAAATTAAGACTGATATAGAATAAAATAAAGACTGAAGTAGGATAAAATAAAGACTGACAATAGGATAAAATAAAGACTGACATTCTAGTCAGCTGTCTGTCCATGGGAGGCTATCAAGGCATTGCAAAGGACAAAACAGAGACCTAAGTATATTTAGGATCTACTGGTGGCAGCCCCTGCCATCTATCAAGAGGTGAGAGATGCTGCGGTGATCTAAAACTTTTCTATCTAGTTTGGCTCCTGGTATAACGGACAAAAAATATGATAAAAAAATGTTCCTTCAAGGTCATTATGTCTCATGGAGCTGGAGCTTATCCCGTTATCTATAGCATGAAGTGGAACAGGTGACAATAATACCCTCCTGGGGACCCTAGTCTGATACATGTTATTGCTCCCAAGCTAGTGTTTGTACCCATTTGCACCTGGGTCGGTTGGGGAAAATGCCTGTTAAGTGTCTTTCCCAATGAGCATGACGTCGGATCTAGTTTTGCTAGGATTCAAACCCAGGACCTTATGACCTCAAGTCCACCTCATATATGCCAGATTGCCAGATTTATTCCTCTTGTAACTTCTATTCTTAGTGCAGGTAATAAGTTCAACCAGTCACTGCTAAACATGCACTGTTTTTGAGGCATAAGAATAATATGATCTAGGCAAATTTGGGTGATTCTGAATGATGATAATTATTAGATAAACGGGTCCTGAATATGTTTTTTAAAAGTATAACTTTGCACACACATAATTCAGTTCAATATCTAGCCACAATCAGTAGCGATTTTTGATAAATCGAACGGTTTTGAAAATGAATATAGACAAAAGAATTTGTTCTGCAAAAATTTGAAGAGATATCAAGAATCACTAGTGTCTGAATTTTTGTATTGCTTAATAGATGCTGTATACTAAAATTGGGGCAATCAGATGATAAATAAAAAAGTAGATCACAAATCACTGTCAAAAAGCAATATTTTGAGAAAATTGCATTTAAAACTATGTTTTCTGTTATTTGCATGTTTTTTCGCATCTTAATCTAGAAAAGAATAGTATAATACTTTGAAATGTCATAAAATCTTGAGAGGCTTTCAAATACTTCTTGTCGACCCTATTTCAACTTCTCCTGGTCCCATATACTCATGTCGTATGGCATTTTTTTATAACAGATGTACCAAATGTCTCACGTACATTGTGGCTGATCTTAGCTAATATTAATAAAACTTACAAGTATATTTTTCGGATATAGTACTTTGTGTTGATTTAAATGAGTACCAACTTGCTATAGTTTAGATACAATTTCTAGCTTTTCTGGTACAGCTAGGCATGTATTGTTTCTAAGAAAAATTATATAAAATGAAAGAATCGATACTGAGCTTTTTATGGTATCAATGTGAAAGGAATGAGCTGTTCCCTCCAGTATTTTATTAAACTAGATTTGTCCTATGTGCAGTAAAAATGATTTCCTCAGATTTGGGGTACTTTCAATCTATTAATCTATCGACATTGGCCACAATTATTGAGCTAATGAAAATCATTTTCCCCTTTGACAATGTCTCCTAACTATTTTACATAAATCTTTAATGTACCGTCTTACCAGTAAAAATTATTCTTTGTGATCAACTCCTCTATCATCCAAAGGTTCACCAACACCAAGACCATCATCAACGAGAAGTTTCCTATGTACCTTTAAATAGAGGAAAACAATGTTGGTCGAATCAACTAATAAAAAAGTTATAAATCTTGCATAAAGAGTATTATTATTTTTAGTATAACTGCATGGGGAAGAAATACAAGAGATAGAGAAAAGAAGAAATTTAATAGGACACTGAAACACATAGGGAAACTCATAAATGATGTAGAGCGGAGAACTTTGAAGATCTGTATGAGATTCAATGCAAGATCAAACTCAGGAGTATACTTAAAGACAACACCCACCCTCTTTTCTCCATACCCAAAACAAGTAGTAGAAGCGGTCGACTTATACATTTAAAATCCCGCACTGAGAGATATTTTAGATCTTTTCTTCCAAGCGCCATACAAAAGTTTGACCATACCTTACTTTGAAAGCACAATGGCATTTTCCTCACAATGTTTAAGAAATGTAAATTGATGGATGGTGAATGAATGATTTACGATAAGTTAATGAATGTGTATGAAGCTAAACTGATTTGTCTATAATTATTCTATCTTTTTAAATTAATTTTTTTTAATGTATATTGTTTCATCGCACTATTTATTTACCCACCTTTGAATTTTTGTATACTTCTCCTAAAATCTAAACATTTAATGATCAACTAAGTTAAATTTGTTTTTAATTTGAATGCTTTGATGTATTCTTTTATTTTTCAAACGGAAATTGTGATAACACAAGTATAATTTCCTTTTAAAGGATCAATAAAGATGATGGAAAATGATGGAAAAACAGTTATAGTTTTATCATAAGTCTGCATCAGAGCTCAATGGTATCAGTTGATCTTTGATGCTTTTGGGTCAGTTGGCGTTTCAGAGACTGGACAGACAGGCCTACATAAACGCCACAATAAAACAAAACTTGAGCCAGTAGTTTCTTTTCAAAATATAACGACAATAGTGGTATTTTATTAATATTCTTTATTTGACCAAGCATATGGCTATAAATCTTAAAAAACAACAACAAAAAAACAACAACAAAAAAAACAATAACAGATATATAGATCTAAATTGTTTCAATTGAACCTAGAGTTTTGACAAAATCTTGTGTTGCTTTTGAAAAGCTTTTTCAAAATAATCTATTTTTGAGTAATTTCTCATAATTCATGGAGGCTATAGAGTTAACAGTCATTGTGGCATAGTGCTTAAGGTGATACAATATGAAGCAATAGGAAACAGTTGGTCTTTTTTTTTTTGGGGGGGTGTGTTCTCAACACAAAAGCAGGCCTTGGTCTTCCTGCCTGATTTTTTTAAAGGATTAAAAAAATCAACTACCAAATTTAGAACTTAATTTTTTCTAAGATAAAATAATATGTCTATGATGAATCCAATAGTGGCATCCGTCATGCAACCCAAGGGTACAGAATAGATTTTAAAACAAGAATTAAATTGAGAACGTAAAGGTTAATTTGAGCAGTCACTGGCTTACAGCTAGTAGTAACAATAATAACAATAATACTACTACTACTACTACTACTACTACTACTACTACTACTACTACTACTACTACTAATAATAATAATAATAATAATAATAATAATAATAATAATAATGATGATAAGAATATTAATGATACTACTACTACTACTGCTACTACTACTACTACTACTACTACTACTACTACTACTACTACTACTACTACTACTACTACTACTACCACTACTACTACTACTACTACTACTACTACTACTAATGATAATAGTAATACAAATAAACATTCTATCATCATCCAAACAATTGGTATATTGTAACTATACAGTCGTTATCATCATCATCATTGCCTTTTCACCCTATACCAGGGTATAGGCCACAAATAACAGACTTCCACTTATTCCTGTCTTGGGAAACTCTTGATAAGTACTTCCACAAAAGACCCTCTCTCCTCAAGTCATCCCCACTAGCCTTCTTTAGGTTAATCGTGGCCTTCCCCTAACTTTCTGTCCCTGTGGATACCACTGAAGGACATATCTTGTAGTACTTCTCTGAGATTTTCTGAGGGTGTGTCCTATCCATCTCTATCTCCGCTGTCTTATTTCTTCTGCTATTGGTTGCTGTGCTGTTTTTCCCCAGGGTGTTTCATTTTGAATTTTATCTGACCACTGAATCCGTAGCATTTTCCAAAGACAAATGTTGACAAAGCTCTGAAGTTTTGTACTCCAGGTCTTAGAGGGGCTCCAGGTCTCACATCCATATAACAAAAATATAACAGCCGTTTTACTTACCATTAATTCCAATGTCCCATCTTTGAGGCTGCTACCTCCCTGTGGCCTGTCAGGTAGAACGGTCAGCTGAACGTTTTTCTTATTTCGTCCTGGCATGAATGAAATATTCAAGTAATCTTAGACAGTGACATGAGAAAAGAAAAAAAAACAAAAACAAAAGCAAAAACAAAATCCTCACATAAATTTATGTCAAAGGCTGAATGAAAAAGTAATGTTCCAGTACAAGTTGATTTAAAAATGTTTAATAAAAAATAATAATTATTGATGTATGTCAAATAAAAAAATAGTCTGAACGGGTTTAATCTAAATATGCTTTTCCCCGTCAATTCCATAAATGCTCAATGTTAATGTAACCTTAGTGAAATGTTTAACTATTTAGAACCTAGGTATTATGTATGTTTTACCAATTTAAGACATGGTGTCAGTAATCCATTAATTAGGTTGCCACACCTGGGACAATTAGGTCTGCTGGATCAGCACCAGCCTGGGAGTAAAAAGCCTGTGACAGGCTGCTGTCCTGACCATGAAAGCATTATCATCCCCTGTTCTGCTTTGTGCTACAGAAACCTAGATAAGCTCTAGCTCTACGGTGTGTAATCCTGAAGGAACTTTTTTTGTTTACCATTTTAAGAGGAATGAAGAAATTTTATTTAAAACAAAAGTTTGAAATACTTACCTTTATAAAAATTCTGCTTGTTACAGGATAGTAGTTTCCAGAGATTTTGTCTACAACCTCATAATCCCAAGATTCCCGAAAGTCACGTCTATTGTTAAATCAAAAGAATGAAATTTGATTCATAGCATCAACAATAAATAAAACCATAATAAACAAATGAGAATCTTTATCTATGTATATATAGGGACAATTATTTAAGTAATTAAAGAGAAAACATAAAGTTACTCTAAATTAAATCAAATGAAAAAACTGTAACTAAAAACAGTAAGAATGGATGGTGAATATAATGAAGAAAAATTAATCAGAAGAGGAGTCAGGCAGGGTGTGTCATATCACCAGGCCTATTCAATCTCTATGGTGGAATGATATTGAAAATACAGATGGCATGAAAGTTGGATGAGTAAATTTAAATAATCTGAGATATACAGATGACACTGCATTAATTGCAGAACCAGGAGGAGAGTCTACAAATTATACTTGACGTGATTGCAGAGGAGAGTGCAGCCAAAGGAATGCATTGTTTTAACAAAAAAACAAACTATTCTAAGATAACAATATTGAAAGAAACAGACAGGCAATTAAACAGATACATAATTTTTTCAAGCACCTTGAATGAACGCTGACAGACAATGTGATATAGAGGTCAGGAGAGAATTGCAATGGTAAGAGGCTTTACAAAATTAAATCCAGTGATGAAAAATAGAAATTTAAGAATTGATACAAAAATAAGTGTGGTCAGTGCATATGTATAGATGTGAATGCTGGTCAATGATCAAACAAATAACGAAGAGATTAGAGGCGGTAGATATGTGATTCCTTTGTAGAATACTGAGAATATCATGGAAAGAAAGAAAGTCAAATGAGAGGCCCTGGCCCTTGCAGGGCAAAAAAAAAAGAAAAAGTCAAACGAAATTTACTGGACATATAAACAGGAAGGAGGACTAGAGGAGCCAAGTATATTACGAAACATTTCAGGAACAAAAAGCAGAGGAAGACAAAGAATGACATACCACATATTAAGTCTCAACAACTGGGTCACAAGTAGGAACATCAGCAATAATAACTTCATTGGATCCTCAAATGACAGAGTAAAATGGAGATCCATGATCGCAATGCCTGTCTCAGACTCGGCACATGATTTGTTTGTTAATTGAAATGTACTCCGTCCACCGTTGTGGTGATCTCAGAGTGAATTAAGAGGAAACAGCAAGATAAAACACAAGTGAAAGGGTAAAAAAAGAAGTGCCAGCAGCACCCGAACTGCCTGCCTCGGCAGATGTAGTGAGAGAGAAAATTTATTATTGATATGATTGTATTGAAAATGAAAATTAAATTTATCGACTACAAAACTTTGAATTGTATTAAATATCGGAGAAAATATTCAAGGGTTAAAAAATTTCTGAAAGCGAAGGCATCAAAGACATGATCTAGCAATATCTCCATGACAGTTTCAGTTCTTTGACATAATCTTGTTCGCTGCTCCATTCGTAATTCAAACACTTTATTCCACACAAGTGTATGGTTATTGATGTTTAGTTAAAG
Organism: Doris montereyensis; assembly: GCA_037039925.1. Lineage (NCBI taxonomy): Eukaryota > Metazoa > Mollusca > Gastropoda > Nudibranchia > Dorididae > Doris > Doris montereyensis. The sequence continues at coordinate 321,984 of JAXRKP010000281.1, forward strand.
CAATCACTGTTTGAGTTGCTTTTGACCGATGCAATGTTCTTTTGTACTTTGTCCACTGCAGTGAAGAAGATACAGCTTGTGAAGAACAAGGCAAATCAAAATCAAGATAAGTATAAAGACTCGAGCCAAACAGAAAGCATTGAATCACTGATTCCCATCACAAAAGTTTAAGTCATGAAGGAAGAAGCACGCTTGATTTAAATGAGCAGAATACAAGGAGATGGGAAATAATTAGGAGGAAGGAGATATCCATGCAGGTGACAGAGATTAACTGGACAGGATGAAAGAGGACAGAATCGTGAAGGAAATAATATCCATTGGGAGCAGAGATCCAAATTCTCAGAGCATCGGAAAAGAGAGAACCAGGTAGGAGACGACAGGGTCAAGAGTCAAGACTTTATATAGGCACACAACATTACCTGTTAGATCAAAACTGTTTTAAATGTTGATTTTATTTTCACTGTTTCTGAAAAGATCTAGTAACTAATTTGGAAAAATTTGGAAAAACCCCAAAACAAACAGTTAATAATGAGACAGAGCGGAGGAAAGAACCAGGTGGTGAGTAGTCAAAGAAATTCAGGTCTGTGCGAGAATCAGGAATGAATTTGCAAAATAACAGGTTAACAATCTTGCACTCAGTCAAAAAATTGGTAAATCATTGTGGATTCTTAATTCTTTACATGATGTATACATACTTAGAAAACCAAAAAGTAAGGTGACTTTAGTATCACTGTTTAATTTCAAAGGACTGTTATCGAGCAGAGAAGACCTACAAAGAAGTCATGTTATTTAAGCAGCTAAACGTTACTCACATTCTTTCCATTGTTTCTCTGCCATTTGAATCTGTGTAAAACTTGCCATTGCTCTTTATGTCAGTTGAATACAAAGATATCACTTCTTTACCAATACCATCACTGAGGAATGTAAAGAACATGTTGTCCAATTTACTCAAAGCAAATCATAATATCAATATTTCACAAAATTGTGGCATCATAATCTCTATCTATATTAATAATTGTGAGATGGTCATTCTTTGTTTGTCAAAGGCTCTGTTGCTATTCCGCTAAAAGTGACCATATTCTGCATGAAGATTCCAAGTGATTCCAAGATCGTTTTCATTTGAGGAATTTTTCTACCAGACATGTCACTTAATTAATGACAACTCCATTGTTTTCCCGTCTTTGAGTAGAATTTTCCTTCATTTAAGCTGCCATTTTAAAAGGTTTCATAATTAAAAAGTTCATGTTTACCCATCTATCCTTAGTATCAAACACTGACTCGATCTAATAATCGTACTTGCTATCACCTGGGGTGTAACATGCTTGGTGATAATAAGGCTAATGCGCGTGTTGGGAGCCGAAATAAAAATTTCGATAAGTGAGTAAATAACATTTGCTTCCTTATGGATTAATTACATTAATTATGTCTGAGAGATGTTTGAATTATGAGATCATTTTATGTTTGACACATGTTACGATTGCTCTGTGAGAATTCTTTGAAGATATTACAAACTTTAATACAATACGTTTAGAGATAATATGCTAAAGCTTCAAAAGAAACCAAATTAACAGGACAGCAATTGCAGAAAAAACCAAAATCATTTACAATCGATAGTCCCTTGACTGCGATATGGCTTCTGTACTGTCAGTCAGGCTTTCGTGTTTCAAACACTGCATACCATGACAATAATGGTATCTGTCCCTTATACATATCACTTTTAATGTTCCATTATAATCCATTATAAATCTCAATCAGACATGGAGAAGGAACCCTTGCATCTATACTAAAAATAAGAGAACCATTACAACATTGACGCCTTTGTATTTTATCTCCTCCTTAACGGCTGAATGGACAGCTTTTGGGATTTAGACATAGTATAGTATTGATCTCCTTAAATATGGCCGATTAAAATACAAAAATAAAATCTGGAATATAAAAAAAAAAGATTTTAAACATTTCTGTTTACTACAATTACTGCTACTAGGGACCTATTTTAGGCAGTTTATTGAAACTTATTATTCATACTTGAAATGAAAGTATCAACTACATGTACTATCCACCCTGCTGGTTAGGGACTAAAATTTTCAAGACCTTTCTCATCATTATTACTCATTATGCGATCATTTTTACTCACATTTTAATTTCATTCCATCAGTGAAGTAATACAATATGAAAATTTCTTCATAACATAAGCCTGACGTCAATTGGACTGGGAGCATAGATAATACGATAAGATTCGGTATCTAATACCATTCATAATTGTAAGCAAATACCATAGGCTACATATTGCATAGCCTTCTCGAGTTGTCACTATCGTCAATAAAGTGGCTTTTAAAATTATAAGTTGCAACACGCACAAGTGAAAGTAGTAAAATTACGCACAAGTTAGACATAGGCTACCAAAGAAAAGAACAGGTTTCGACCTGGACATTTCAATGCCAAAAGATATGCAAATCAGGCTTTGCAGACCTAAGGGTGGAGTTCCTAAGTGGGGAACGGCATGAAAAATTAAGAGGCACAAAACTTACTGCAATTTGCTTCACTGAGCCATAAATCCATATTAAAAAATGATAAAACTTGCATTTTTAGTGAATTTATGACATATGACTCTGTAGAGTTAAACAAATCCATACATTTTAGCGATTGTAAGAGATCAAATTTGTTGGTCAAGATAGCAAGTGATAATGCACATCTATTTTTAGATCAAGGGCATGTCTCTTTAATTCTTCTTGCTTGTTTGGTTCTGCATTGTTAACCTTTGTCGTTAAAAAAAAAAATTATTCTAAAATCGTTACTTTTCCTCTCAATGGCAGATTTAATACATTGACTATTAAATGGAAACTATATATAAATATTCTTATAAGAGGTCTGTTGTAATTCCAGTCATATGAACTTGAAAAAAGGTGTATTTCAACATAAATAAACTACCACAGGTCAGGGTAACTGATGATGGGTTGTCCCTCAACATTACCAAGAAATTTTCACATGAAAATTGGTTTAACATGTCTTCGATCCAAACGATCATGTGCACCAAGCAGAAGAGACACAGATTGTTTTGATATCCCACAAATGCTGTATACCAATTTCAATCACAAATATAATAGCAATCAGACCTATTTGTACTCCAATATTCCCTCATACAACTTAAGACGTATGACCAGAAAGGGCAGAGAGAGCTTGTCTGGAAATGTAGAAGACTCCTGTTTTTCCCATCCGTAGATATTTTTTCTGCTAATTCTATGAAATCTGAGGTGACGTGGAAGGTAACATTCTTTGAATTTCTTTTAACTTACTCAGTTGGTATAGGTCCAACCGGTCCACTGTATCTCAACATACTTTGCACCAGCGTACAGGCGGACTACCTGTGACACCCAGGTTGAAAATGTTTGATGGATTTCCTGAACAAGATCCCCCTAAAGGAAATAATATTAAACTAAATTAGCAAAGACCATACGATCATGACAATAAAAATAAGTAATGAAAGTTCCTTAAATAAATAAAAAAGTAGATAATAGCCTTGTAATTCTTTAAGAGCCATTTTCAAAGTTTATCTACTGCATAGGGGCAATGATCCTTGAGTACCAAATGCAATCAAATAGTCAAATGTCACAGATAACTAAATGTTATGAACTGTAGAAAAGTATGCAGTATATGTTAGGCTCCAGGCAGTTTCTCTTTACATAACTTATATTGCTTTTCATCTTTTTGATGATGACAACATTTTTGTTCATGAGCAAATTTGGCTTCACCTAAATCTTGCATACTAAATGGCATCTTTCTTTTGAAGTTTGTAACATGCCGATAAATTCTGATGAAAATTCCTCCCTAGTCTATCGCCATTGGCCTATTCTCTAGTGTCCTAAAACTTTGATTCTGTTTGGAGATCCAGCTATTTAATCTTGACTCTGATTGGTTCATATTCTCCAGCCCCCGAAGAAAAAGACCACTCAGAAGACAGTATATTTATAAACCATCATTGGATTTCACTACGACCTGCAAAAATCGTTCGTCACAGTGGTTGGCTGCCGGAATACATTAGCCAGCCCAGAAAAGTTGTTCTAAAAGATATTTTTTAAAGCGATGCTGTTTAAAAAAAGATATGAATGCATTTAGGGTCTCAAATTGAAAAAAGATGACGAATGATACAAAAACTATGAAATCGACCCAGAAATAGCAAAATGATTTGTTTTACAAAATTGAAAAAAGTTTAACTTGATTGTTATTTTAAAAAAAATCGATGATGGCTTAGTCGCAAATGTGATTTTACTTTACATTTGCTGAGGACACTGAATAAATAGACATATAGTTACGCATCACAATAAATAAAGTTAAAGTTTAGCACAAAACACAACATTATTTTATTGTTTATATAGTAAGTATGCTTCTTTAGCAGCAATTGCTAAAAAGGAGAGATTTTGTCATAAGGCCTTGCTTGTCTAGTTTGGTGCTTTCATAAATGTGTATGTAATTAAGTTAATAATACATTTTCCTGTGGGGTTTTCTTTATAATAAAAACATAGTCATTCATGAAATTATGAAACTCCCTACATTGTGAAGAGGATTGATGCCTATATTATAACCATGCTTAACTTCTGACCACGGTTTGTCAAATCCATATATATAATCTTATGATTACCACAACTCAATCTTTAACTATCAACCAACCAAAGAAGAAAATGAATAATTTCAAATAAAACAGCATTACAATGAAAAACTGGATTGTTGAATAAGTCAGGGGATAGTCCTACAATGGTATACACGTGATATGAATGAAACTATTTTTTCACAACAAAGAGGCATAATAAAAAAACGTACCTTGACAATTTTCATTTTCACAGGCTGATCCAATGAAACCTTAGTTGACGTGGAAGATGCTGGCACAAACACGTAAGCTCCAGATGACCTAGCACCACCTTGCATGCCTTCGTAATAATAATAATCTTGGACGAGGGGAATATTTATATGAGAGTCCTTATTGATCATTCTCTTAATTGTACCTGTTTTCTGATCAAAAACGACGGCTATGTACTGGAAGAAAAAGAAGAAGAAGAGATACATACATATTAGTAACAAAACATTGTCGGGATATAAAGATTGACTCATTGCTCCTTTCAATAAACAAACAATAAAAGTACATTTACTTTCACACAAGGGAGGTTTAACAGCTATAGTAACAATTTAAATGCCCATCATCAATCCGTACACTCACCTTATTTTCAATGATCACGTCAGCTCCTTGGGGAATGTCTTTAAAGTTGGTCTTAATCCCCCTGTCATGTGAAAATATTGAACAAAATTTTAATATACTGAGGACACACACAGGATGGTCTATTTTAGTTGCACCATGTCCCCCACTCTGTCCTAACATGTTTCTTCCAAAAGATCTAGTCTTCTTTGTTCAGATTATGATCAAGGTCTTATATGTTTAAAAAAGAATGCGATGATAGTAGAAGGAAGCTGAACAAAAGACAGAGAGAAGCAAATTCAGAAGAAGACAACCCCTTTCGCTTAGTATTT
>JAXRKP010000281.1:332500-340000 GCA_037039925.1 Doris montereyensis
TCTAGACCTTTAACTCCCCCATGCAATAAGGTACAGTAAGACCTTGTATTTTTGCTCCCCCATGCAATAAGGTATAGTAAGACCTTGTATTTTTGCTTCCCCATGCATTAAGTAAAGTAGACAAAGTAAGGATATAGGGTTGGGAGATATTATTTTGCCCGCAAATATCAAGCATTGAGAAGCTGTCAACATTGTGTGATGCATAGGTACCGAGGTAAAACAATATCAAATTGGGTATATCTTAGACTCTAAAGCTAGACAAGGGAAACTTTTGTGCTACTGAGTCCAGATGTTTGGCATCCATTAGCTGAGGGAGTACTCCCGCTGGCTTTCCGCTCTTCCTCAGTAGCATTAAAGATGTGATACTACAGCCTAAGGGCCCCACTGCTCACACCTATATCGTTGTTTTGTCATCCATCGTTCATTTGTCAGAGATTGTTGGGATAAAGGTTTAGGGAAGTAGGGTCCCAGAAAAATCGGAAAACCAAGGCCAGTTATACAAAAGTTTTCCTGTACCTATGCATCGCAAAAATCCAGTGGCTAAACTCTAAATTAAACGAAATAGGAAAGAAAATCATACCATTTGCATGAGATTTTTAAATTACTATCAGCACTGTTACATATTTATTTCGATCAAGCCTGTGTAAAGAAAGGGACACAACTTGTACGCTCGTTTTTAACTGAAAAGCAGTGCTTACAAATAAACTTACGTGATAGCATCATGATGCTGCATAACTGCCATTGTTTTACCTTAATACAAGCAAGAAAAAATTACAGTGAAATTTATGAATCACACAAGTTAAGAACTAATAAATGTTTTGTCAATATTGGTGTTATATATACATGTGTCTTGTATGCATGTAAGAATTCTATAAATATCTATATTATTATTGTGAGCATGATGAGAGGTCAGCTGTATTGATTAAAGAGAAAAAATATATACATGTGTATATATAGATATATATATATATATATATATATGTATTATGAATGTAAGTGTGTCACAGTCTGGTGTAAGTAAGGTTAAGAATAATGCTCTTTGATATACTTACGTAGTGTATCAACGTTGTTAAAAGTAGCGTCAAGATTCAAGAATATTGAAAGCTGTTTACAACTCTGGAAATTAAAAAAAAAGTAGAAAAGAATAAGATATAATAAAAAGTCGAAATATGAAACTACATTTACTCATATATATTTGAAAGAGTAGTCAGATTACCTGTATACATTAAGCCATCAAGCCAGAGTAGTTAAAAAATCAAATGACTGAATGATCTCTGCCTAGATTTCATTGACAGTGCACATTTTGCAATCTTTGATGCCCTCAAGAACCAATGTAAATGAAACATACCCGGTATCATTACCCAGCCGGATCACATCCAGGGCTAGTTTTTTGCAATTTTGACATCTACATTACTTCTCATATCATTGCGACATGTTCTAGGCATCCAGAGACTCTGGAATACCTCCTTTTTGAACAGTTATGTCGATGTATTCGTCACAGAACAGAAATTATGTCAATCTGAATGCCATGACAGAGAAGAATGTTTTGCCTTCTACATTTAGCAATGAAATGAGTCTGAACTGACTGATTCATTTCGAGTTTTGCTCTTTTGGGATGTACACTCCATCTTCTATCATCCATTGCTCCCTTAGCTTTTCATTTCTCCATGATGCTGAGGAGATCATCTTATGTAACCATGCCAGAACTTTTGGGCATTCTTGTTTAGTACATATGGTATTTCTTTCAGCCCGGGTGAGGGCGTGGTTCTGGTCTTTTTGACCACAGAATTAACTTCCTTCAATGAAGGGGGTCTACTGCTAAATCTGCTTTTAGTTGCTGCATGCCATATTAAAGCCTTAATTTGGTCCAGGGATTGATTGCAGTCTGGGTCAGAATATGTCTCCCTGAGGTGTTGTTCAAGCAACTCTTTATCAGCTGATAGGCTTGCTGATTTTGGCTGTTCGAATAATTCCCAGGAAACTTGAAAGGCTCTCTAAAGAATCTGTCTTGTGGTTTCTTTCTTCATTGTCTCCTTTTCAATGCTAATTCAGCTTTGCCCAGGGCATTGTGCTTTTCCTTCAAATCTTTCTACATCTTTTGCAGCCCAAGCTTTTCAAAATTAGAGGGTTTTTTCATAAGCTTTCTCAGATCATTCTCCTTTCTCCTTATGTTATCCATCCTCTTTGGCTTCTATTTTTGGCAGGAGGACATGGTGATTTTGGTTGTTTTACTCCGAGAGTTTCTCGGCCATTGGTGGTTACTATGGCCAGGGTGCCTTCAGTCTCTGGGTGATCTTGTTGCATGGGTTCCTTGCCAAAATGAATGGCTAGTGTCCTCAGCCCTGTGCTTGTATTCTTGGCCTTGCTTTTCTGATTTATCTGCCATTGTAAAGTGTTGCAATTCATTCATTGAATTAGCCCTGCATCTCTTTTTTGTTTGGTGGATCTTCATTTCTTCAGTCTAAACATGCCAGTTCACTAAACACAGAGGCCTCCAATCATTTTTATAATTAAGAAAAAAAAACAACACATTTTTATATGTCTTTCTAGCAATGATGCAATGACAAGAAAAGTAACGACAGTTTTGACTTTATGATCCAAATGTATAAAGCCTAGCTCCGCTGGACAGATCATGAGAAAGAAATAAAATGTTTAGAGAGAGTTGAGGGTCTGTGGAGTATAGTGTAAATGTTTGATTAACGTTAAAATGGATTTTCTTTTAGTCATAAAACATGGGTATAAAGTAATAACTCAACCTGAAGTATTTGACCTGCTCTCTTGATGTGCATTTTAAACCCTCCTCTGCTTGTGAAATATCCTGTCCAGTAAACACCAGGTGTTATGCCATATGGGTGAAAGTCATCAGTTTTAGTCTTCAAAGTGACATTTGCTTTATTGACATAGTATGTGTAGCAGGATGGCGTGGAGTATATAAAATTCATCTTTAATGGGCTTAAAGGTTGCTGATGAGAAAAAACAACAAAATTAATATAAGGGGGAGAGGGAGAGAGAGAGAGAGAGAGAGAGAGAGAGAGAGAGAGAGAGAGAGAGAGAGAGAGAGAGAGAGAGAGAGAGAGAGAGAGAGAGAGAGAGAGAGAGAGAGAGAGAGAGAGAGAGAGGGAGGGAGAGGGAGAGAGGGAGGAGGGAGGGGGAGGGAGGGAGGGAGGGAGGGAGAGAGAGAGAGAGAGAGAGAGAGAGAGAGAGAGAGAGAGAGAGAGAGAGAGAGAGAGAGAGAGAGAGAGAGAGAGAGAGAGAGAGAGAGAGAGAGAGAGAGAGAGGAGAGAGGGAGAGAGAGAGAGAGAGAGAGAGAGAGAGAGAGAGAGAGAGAGAGAGAGAGAGAGAGAGAGAGAGAGAGAGAGAGAGAGAGAGAGAGAGAGAGAGAGAGAGAGAGAGAGAGAGAGAGAGAGAGACAGACAGACAGACAGACAGAGAGAGAGAGAGAGAGAGAAGAGAGAGAGAGAGAGAGAGAGAGAGAGAGAGAGAGAGAGAGAGAGAGAGAGAGAGAGAGAGAGAGAGAGAGAGAGAGAGAGAGAGAGAGAGAGAGAGAGAGAGAGAGAGAGAGAGAGAGAGAGAAAGACAGACAGACAGATAGATAGATAGACAGACAGACAGACAGACAGACAGACAGACAGACAGACAGACAGACAGACAGACAGACAGACAAAAAGGAAAGAGAGAGACAAAAATCAAGACAGAGTCAGAGTCGGAAAAGAACACAAGTGGCATGAATATTAATTTGAGAGGGAGGCAGGAATAAGATAGGAGAGTTGTTAATTAGGGGTCTGCATTTGTGCATGAGTCTAGTGTATATGTGTGTGTGTTTGAGAGAGAGAGAGAGACACCATACATACACACACTGACTTACAGATAAACAGATATATGAACATAGCTAAATTGTATGTAAGAACGAAACACAAAAGCATTATCAAAATCTAAATTTTATGTGAAGTATTCTTTTTTTTTTATGAGAGGAAAATGACAAGAATTCTTCAAAAGTTAAATGTATTGTTCCACATTCTTTTTGCGATACAAAGTGATTCTGTACTGTCATATTTTTCCCCCTCATTAAATAACAGAAATAAAATCAAGGGAACTAAAGAATGCAATGAACTATCAAACATGAGATTAAAATCCAGCAGCAAAGGACAGTTATGGACAGATCGTGTTATAACGAGTAGACCATCTTCATTTGAAGGGTTCCGTCATAAAAACCCATAAAGACCAAAATTGAAAAAAATTAATTAATGCCCCTGTGATATTTAATTTTGAAATCTCTACCGGTAAACAGTTTCCTTCTTTCAAAAAAACGCATTACATGCCATTAATTTCAGTTTGAAAATTCGATATTTCGCCGCGAAACGTCTGTGATTGTTTTTTCACAAAACACGATACGTGCATTCTCAGCCAACCAGAACTTGGCAAATGACAAACATCTGGCGACGCCCACATCCCAGCTGTACAGAATTATTTCAATGGCGGACAATATCCTTGGCTGTTTTTAGCACTTTGAATCCTTCTTCTAGTTCTGTTGTTCTACGTTTTTATATCACCTAAAACACCATGAACGTGTTTGATGATTGATTAGATGATGATTGTTTTCTATTGTTATTCATTTGTTTTTATTTAATGGAGTGTTGCTTTCATCTTTTCTGGATATATCGCATTTTGTGAAAAAAGGTGAAATTAAAGCTTTAATTCTGAGAAAAGCATTTAAGTCTGATTTAAGTCGTTAACACTTAAACATTTCATCCTCTATGTCCGTAACACATCAAGATAACAATTGCTCGTCTAACAGATCATGAACATGAGTAATAATAACAACTAGTACTTGTATAATTGTCATCACCATTGTTATCAGCATCTTTCTACTTTTGTTAGTATTGGGATATTTGGATATGCCATATTTTGTGATGGAGCCCTTTATTTATCTTGATAACTAAGCATTTTACCAAAAGGGTGAGAAAATCACATAACATACCTCTTTGTTTACAATATCTATAAGATTGTCCATATTGTTGTACCAAAGACTTGCATTACTATAACCAAAATCTGATCCCATGGGCACAAGGAGATGATTTGTCTGGAATGATTTTGCCTGTGATAATTGAGAAATAAACAAAAGATTTTTATAATTTTATAAACATATGTCCATAGTAGTGTTTGTTTCTTTTGTAAGAAAGTATTTGGACGTACTATTTCAGTTTTCTAAAAAAAAAAAAATGGTGTTAGGTTTGCAAGTCTGTATTACATGATTTGAAAAACTCTCAAAGTTTTGATTTTTAAAGCAAAAAGAAAAGATAATATGAATCAGATAATTCAATTAAAATTTATTCAAATTCAAATTCTAAAAATAGTACTCATTCATAACATGTAACAATTAACATCAAAATAAATAGCATTTCAAAATGGCAATTTTAAAGCAATTAAAATAATAAGATAAGATTAAGAAAGGAAATCAATTTAAAAGCGGGTGATTAAAAACAATACTAGTAACAACAAATTTTCAGAAAGTAAGAGAGCACACTGTGATATGATACAGGATAAAAGGATGGCAAATACACCCATAAAATAAAATCTTTCCCTGAACTCATCAATAAGTTTACTCTTTAAAGATTTACCCACATTATACAAGATCTGTCCCATCCCCTTAAGTTCACATGTTGTTAAGTCAAATTGAAACACAAGTAGTCGCCTTCTTTCATTCAGAACAAGAAATGTCCTTTTTACCTATTGGTGTCAGACTTTTCCACTCCCATCAACAGCTTCAGTAGATACTTATCAAACTGTTTTTATGGGTCCATATAGACATAGATCATTGTTATTTATATTTATCATATCACAATGTGCTCTCTTACTCTCTTAAAAGTTGTTGTAAATAGAATTGCTTATAATCACTGGCTTTTAAATCAATTTACTTTCATAATCTTAATCTTATTTGACATGTTTTGAAATTGCTATTTTCCATGAGGCCTTTAGCTGCTCCTGCCAATCTGTCCCATGATGCATTGCACGATGTCCCAGATTGGTGGTAACTCTTTTTGTGTGGCTGTTTACTAGTGCCATTCATTGTATAGTGACAGCAGAAGATGACACGCTGACTTAAACATTTAAATGTTATCTGTCTAAACATGTGAATCAACATATATGACTAGATTTATTTAGATATACATCATAAAATTGTGGGAAAATAGTTGCTATGGCATCTTCGATATCCTATGCGTGTCATTTCACGACTTAGACTTGCTAGTGCCAAACTGGGAGAGCAGAACGTTGGATCTACTTGCATTTTCCTCTCTTTCGAACTTTAGCCTAGATTGCTCGTCCGACTATCTTGTGTTGCCATATAATCTAATTAATAATTGAGGTTTTTATATCACTCCTGTAAAAAAATATGTTGTAATTCCCTGTGTCTATATCTATTTATATTAGGTTCTAGCTCCTGAAGTGGTTTGAAAGTTGGCTCCGTGGTAGGACACAAAGAGTAATCCTAGAAGGAAAATCAAGCGAACCTTGTCATGTCCTATCTGGAGTCCCCCAGGGCACAGTCCTTGGACCTCTTTGTTTTTTAATATTCATAAATGATCTTGGGAAAAATATGTCCCCTGATACAAATCTTAAACTGTTTGCGGACGACAGCCTGTTGTTTCTGAGAAATAACAAACAAAGCCAGTGCAGAAAACCTTCAAAGAGATCTGTCAACCCTTGAAAAATGGACTGAAGAGTGGCATATGAAATTCCATCCATCAAAGTGCTATGTGATGAACGTTACACCAAAACGAAAGCCAGTCATATATGATTATACCCTCATGAACGAGCACCTGGAACACGTTCAAAGCATACCATATCTGGGAGTCCGTCTCAACAACAAACTCCAATGGGATGATCATATAAATGAAATCACATCAAAAGCAAATAGATGCCTTGGGTTTATCCACCGAAACCTGCGTCAATGCCCCATGCAAATTAAATCTCAGGCATACACAGCACTTGTTAGGCCGACGCTAGAATACGCTAGTGCTGCATGGGATCCACACCACCAATACCAAATTGACCAAATTGAAAAGGTACAGAGACGGGCAGCGAGTTGTAAAAAAATGCTGGTCAAGAGAACAAGGATGCGTGACTCAAGCATTACAGGAACTTAACTGGTCTTCTCTGGAAACCCGCCGAAAACACTCTCGCCTCATACATATTTACAAAGCAATAAACACAGACACATCAACCGTGAAAATCCCGACTTATTTTTCTCAACGCAACAATGAATATACTCGCTCAACAAGAAATCATCACCAGCAAAAATTCATCAACCCACATACCCGGACCAACATTTACAAACACAGCTTTTTCCCCTCAAACCATCTGCGAGTGGAATGCCCTGCCAAATAGAGTCATCAACAGCTTATCTGTTGACCAATTTAAACGTGTGCTTGGACGTGAAAATGTGTGAACATGAACTGTGAAGTGTAACACTATATTCGCATTCATGGGCAAAATGCCTTT
>JAXRKP010000281.1:347500-357500 GCA_037039925.1 Doris montereyensis
GAATTTTGATTTTAGTTGAATTTACCCGCATCCACAACTAAGGTGATCTCGAAGTTTTGATAGGATTTTAAATTTTGCCAAGACTGCCCTGTAAAAAACAGCCAAGGGATCTTTAACGTGCATAGAGTGTTGTGATCTGTACACGGGACCTCCTTTTTATCGTTCGTCTCTGACGGGACTAGGTGTCGATCTACCTACCTGGACCAAAGGGGTAGATTTTGCTCGAAAGAACTCTAGAAAAATGTTCAACCGTTGGCGAGGCTCAAACCCACTACCTTTTGGTTGAGAGGCCGAAACCTTGTCTCTGAACTACCGAGTCCCCCTTTTACCGAGGGACGAAGAGAGAAAACAGAGAACCCGGAGCATGCGGTGTAAACACAAAGTGTTTATTTAATGTAGGTACACGAAATGAGATTTTGATTTGATTTGATTTCACCCACATCCACAACTAAGGTATCTCGGGGGTTTAAAAATAATTTTGCCCGGACTTCCCTGTAAAACAGCGAAGGGTTCTTTAACCTGCACAGTGTTGTGATCTGTACGTTTGAATTACAATATGCGCACTGACGGTAATGGCGGTACTAAAGAAATGAGTTGGTCAGCTATAATGAAGAAGAAGAAGAAGTAAAAGAAGAAGAAGAAGTAGAAAGAGGAACATCCCCGTACATAAGAGACATTAAAATGGTTGAAGCTCTTTGTGCACCACGTGAGAAGTTAAAGTTAAGAGTTTCCCAAGTGCCATGTGCAAATCGCATAAAGCGATCCACATCACTCGGCTGTCAAGATGACTATTGGCGTGAGTAGCACAGTGTGGAGACCTATGCACGAAACTGATATCATTTATACATTTATATTATCTAGTATCATATATGATATATATATATATATACATATATATGAATATATATATAAATATATATATATATATATATAGAGATATATATATATATATATATATTATTATATCATATCGGGTCATCATTTCTTTAATTCTGTTTTACCCTGTGTAATGATTTTATTATAGTACGATCTTATCTCTGGTTTCGAGAGGCGTATTTATTTTTCCGTTGGTTTTCATGGGTATTTTCTCTCTTTTTTCAACCTTTTCATTTTTTTTTTACTCAGCAATGAATTTTACAGCCTTTAGAACGCTTATCATAAAAAAAAAAAAAAAATATCTTTCTTTCTTTCTTTATCAGTTCCCATTCTACCTTTCGGTGTATGGGTTCAGATACCCGAGATAATCTTTCTCCAGGATGCCTTATCCTGGCATTTTCTGTTTCCTTCCCAAAAGTTAAATTTCTATACTTCAATGCCTCTTTTATATCTTCTTCCCACTTTCTCCGAGGTCTGCCTTTGGTCTTCTACCTTGGGCTTTAGCACTGTATACTGATTTAGCTATTCCATTGTCATTCATTTTGTTTACATGCCCAAACCATCTCAATTCATTTGTTTCTATCTTAGTTTGCATGCCATCTGCTTTGGTTTGATCTCTTATTGTTGCGTTTCTGATTTTGTCTCTCTTAGTTTTCCCTACTACTCTTCTTAGATATTTCATTTCAGCTACCTGTACTGTACTGTATTCTCTACTGTCTAAGGTCCAGGTTTCGCTGCCATAGAGGAGAGTAGGACGATAAACTGTATTATATACTGCCATTTTGGTTTTTGTTGACAATTCTTGTTAAGCTATAAATGCTTTTCCTAGATGGTTATGTATTGCACTTGCCTTTTTGATTCTCTGGCTGATTTCTTCTCTTAGTTTTCCCTCTGAGTTGATCATTACTCATAGGTAATTGTAGCTTTGAACTTGTTCTAAATTCTCCTGCCCAATTTAAGATTTTGTGTTTTAGCTTTCCTAGTTACTTGCATTGTTTTTTGGTTTTCTTTGCATTTACTCTCATTCCTCTTCTATTTAGTTCATTGTTCATAATGTTGATATTCGACTGAAGTCAAAGCCAAAATATGACAATAAGTGACAACTCCACTAATAAAGACAGAGCAAACACGTGACGTTTCGGGTATACCTTCGTAGACAACAAACTAGATGTAATAGGCATCCTTCGATTTTCCAACAAACAGAACTAAACCATCGGCAAATTCGAAAGCATTGATTTTCCAAACATTTACGAAAGCATTGATACATTTACCTGTGTAAGTTTCCACATACCTACATTCATTTTCTTCATTTTCGAGGATGCCTTTGCGACTGAATCCATAAATGTAATAAACAAAAGAGGACTTAGAATACAACCCTGTCTTACTCCTATATCTACATCAAATTCTGCACATATATTTCCAGCTACTCTCACTGCACATGTTGGTTTGTTGTAAACACTTTTCATTGCTTCTCTTAAATTTTGCTCTACATTGTGTTCTTTTAAGGAATACCATAGTCCGTCCCTCCTCACAGTGTCAAATGCCTTTCCTAAGTCAATAAAACACAGGTGCAAGTCAATGTTTCTCTCAAGAAATTTTTCTATTATTTGTTTAATTGTAAATATGTGGTCTTGTACACTTTCTCCTGGTCTAAATCCACTCTGATGCTCTTCAATCTGATCCTCTACTCTTTTCCTTAGTCTCATTTCCAGTATCCTGGCATATACTTTTTCTGGAACGCTAAGTAGTGATATCCCTCTATCGTTTGAGCATTCCATGATTGATCCTTTCTTATGTCTTGGTACTACCGTTCCCTTTTTCCAGCCGTCTGGCACCTGGTTGGACTTCTATGCTTGTTGGCATATTGCATGTAGTAGTTTGTCTACCTCTCTCCCTTGGTTTTTAATCATTTCTGGATAAACTTGATCTGCTCCTCGGCTTTTCCTAATTTCCCTTTTCTTATAGCTGTTTGGATTTCTTCCATTGCTATATCTACATCTTCAGCTGTTTCCTCTGGATCACTTGTTACTCTTACTAATTGATCTTTACTCCTTGTTTCCATGATACATTCTGGAGGGATTATGTAATTGGTGAAAATGTTTTCTCCATGTTTCCATGATTTCACCGTCTTCTTTGGCATTCTTAATTTGTCGTATTGGGCATGTTTTTGTCTTTCTCATGCTCTTCATTGCCCCCCCCACCCCAGAACAACTTTTAATTTCCTTGATAGCTTTCTTGAAGTCTTTGTCCAAACTCTTCCCACTGTTCCTGTTTGCTTTCCTCACTTCCTCTTTGGCGACAGTTCTTTTATTCACGTAATCTATCCTATCCTCTGGTCTCTTTGTTTGCAAGTATTTCTTTCAGGCATCCTTCTTTTCTCTGATCTTAGTTTTGACATTCTCATTCAACCATGCTGTTCTTTTCCCATCTCCTTTAATTTGTTTCCTACAGACCTCTTCAGTACAAATGAGAATTGCCATTTTCCTTCTATTGTGCTATTATTCAGATCCATCTGCTTTTCACTGTTAAATCTTTTTATCCTAGATTGGTATATTTCTTTTACTATTGGTTTATTTAGTCCCTCTATTTTGAGTTTAGTAGCTTTCTTCTCTGTCCTTTTCTGTTTGTTTTCTTCAGTCAGTAATCTTATTTTGGCAATCACTAGGTGATGATCACTAGATATTTCTGCTCCTCTGTTTACTCTTGCATCCAATGTACTGTAAAAAAGGGAGCTGCCAACTAGTATGTAGTCTATGATTAACTTTTCACACATGTCTTCATTTACTCTTGTATATTTGTGGATATCTTTATGAGGAAAAAATGTGTTGGCTATTTTCATGTTATTTTTTAGGCAAAAATCTATTAATCTCTCTCCATTTGGAAAAAAGTTGTTGTCTCTCCTTCTTTACCTATTACTCCTCCGGATGTTTCTACATTGTTGCCTACTCTAGCGTTTAAATCTCCCAAAACTATTAGTTCCTGCTTGTGTTTAAGATTCTCTGCAGCTATTTGTAAATCGTTTTCGAAAGTATCTTTTTCTTCTTTCGTCGCTTCTTCGTTTTGGTCCATAAGCTATTAATAATTTAATTTTTCATCGTTTTGGTTTAATATTTACCTCTAATAGCCATGGACATAAACTTCCAGCTTTCTAGCAGCTCACGCTTTTTATGCACCAGGAGACCTACTCCTGCTCTAGCTCTATCTTTGACATCTACTCCTGAGAAGATTAAAATACGTTTTGGTCATACATTCTCTATTCCTTGTCATTTTTTCTTTGTTTCTGTAATAGCCAAAATGTCTACTTTATTATTATTTTTCCATTTCTTCAACTAATTCTAACTCTTTTCCATTTATTGCCCTAACATTCCATGTTCCAAAAATCACAGTCTGTGTTCATTTCCATTTTCGTCGTTGAAAGGTCAAGCCGGATATATTATATTTATTTCTCTGCATCAGTTTGGTTTTGGATAAGCAGGGATTAGCCCACCGCAACCCAGGTAGATGGTGGGGCTGTCACCTTGAGGCCCCTACCATGCCTTATTATTTTCTGTCAGGGTTAACTCCCTTAGCCTTTGGTCATTCAAGACCAGCCTGCAAGGTAGCAGGTTGTTATTTTCTGTTAGGGTTAACTCCCTTAGCCTTTGGTCAGCCAAGACCGACCTGCTTGGAAATCAGGCAGCAGGAGACTCGTGGAGGGCGGGATCATCTACTCCCCGTACATGTGCTTATCTGTCCACTGCCCGGAAAAGGAATATCAAATAATATAATTATTATTCAACCTGGTTTCTAATCTCTGAAAGATTTCTCGTGATTTCTTAAAAAATAAACAAACGGCTGGCTGATAACAGTCTGAAAACAGTAGGACGAGACCTGTGGGCGGGCAATACATATCCTACCGACGAGTTGGGCGACGTCCAGACGCCCGTAATAATATGAGGGGCGCCTACTAGGGGCGCCTACTAGGGGCCTGTAGGCTACGTCTGTCTGTGAAAGCGCTTCGCGCCGAGTGACGTAGGAGTGAAGGTGTGCTAACAATAACACGGCAGCTGACCTACTTCAAAATAACGGGACGTTCGATTAGGCTTGCGAGACCTCACTGTTAATATTGAAGTGTACAACAACCTCCCAGTCTTACATCCATATCCGACATATTCATATCCAACAGGACAAGATGCAAGATCTTGAAAGGGATGGAACTTTTCTTTACATTTTGGACTGAGGAAGGAGAGAGAGAGAGAGAGAGAGAGAGAGAGAGAGAGAGAGAGAGAGAGAGAGAGAGAGAGAGAGAGAGAGAGAGAGAGAGAGAGAGAGAGAGAGAGAGAGAGAGAGAGAGAGAGAGAGAGAGAGAGAGAGAGAGAGAGAGAGAGAGAGAGAGAGAGAGAGAGAGAGGGAAGTTAGAGAGAGAGAGAGACAGAGAGAAGCAAAACTCTGGAGACATGTTCACTGTTATTGTAGTTTGAAAGTGCAGAACAAATTTCATATTTGCTTGAAAGCGAGTAAATCAAATGAAATGAAAAAATGTATACATTTTCGATTTGGAGAACTGATTTTCTTTACTGATGAGGACATCTGTTCTCTATGCCTCAAAATTTTCAGCTCTATCTCACTTCACTCCTTCTCGTGCTAAGTGATCTGGGACTTGCAGTTCAGAGGCAAGGTCCACTGACTCGGCCTCTCGACGTAAAAACCTAAAGATCGTGGGTTCAAGCCCCTTCAACGGTTGAAAACAAATGTTTCGAGTTTTTTCGAGTAAAATCTATCATCTTCGTAGTCGTTGTCCCCCCCTCCTCCCTCTAGTCCCAGTAGGTGGATCGACATCTAGTTCCATCGCTAAAGACGGACGATAAAATGTCGTTTTTTTTTTTTGGAAGGTCCCGTGTGCAGAACAACACTCTATGCACGTTAAAGATCCCTTGGCTGTTTTTTACAAGGCAGTCCGGGCAAAATAAAAAGATTAAAAATCAGTATAATGAAAGACCATGAAAATCCGTCCGAGATCACCATTAGTCGTGGATGTGGGTAAATGAAATGATTAGTGAAATCAAATGAAATGAAAAAACCTTCCCATGGTGCAGCTCACTCGCCAGGTGACAATTTCCAAGCTTTTTCGAAGAAAAATGCCACTCGCCATCACGGACCCCATATATTGTGGACTTAAAGATCACTTCGATTTGCACACTGAAACAAACACCCAAATATGAATATATTCAAAGAAAAAATGATGATGATTACGTTTACTGACTGGTCTGGCCAATAACCTTGTCTTCAATGTCGACAATCTGGTCTAAATTAAATGTAAATCATGATTTGAATCTATAAACGCAAGTCCACATTAAATGTAAATTTGAGTCTATCAAGTCCACATTAAATGTAAATCATGATCTGAATCTATAAACGCAAGTCCACATTAAATGTAAATCAGAAAACGCAAGTCCACAATAAATGTAAATCATGATTTGAATGTATAAAAAAACCCACAAGAAATGTAAATCATGAAAACATAGTCCACATTAAATGTAAATCATGATTTGAATCTATAAACCTAAGTCCATATTCCACTCCTAGCGATACCACCGGGTCTAGGAGAAAGTTTCCAAAAACATTACTCGATCTTTTAACACTGTCAGAGAAATTGGACTCTAATCCTAACATTAAATTTCACATATACAGTACTAGAAAATAAATTGTATTGTTGTTTATTCATTTTAAAATGAAATGTGACCAAAGCTAGTTTTCTAGGACAATATGAAAAGAGCTTGTTCAATGCTCCATCCAGCAGGAAGACAGTGGTCACAACCGAACCCTGATAATATCACTGCATATTGTGGACAAAGACATTCTCAATAAACAAAGTAGTCAAACATGATTTAACATTTATTTCTAAACTTACAAGAAAACGTCCAAGTACACATTTGTGACAGCATTACATTATCACAGCTTTCTTCTACTTTTGAGACATGGGGATAGAACTACCAATAAGGGGACGTTCTTTTGTGTTCATCCACTTAATTTGTTGTGCTGGAACATTCAGGACCATAGCAAAGGAATTTATAAATAAATAAATAAATAAATATAGAGAGTAGAAAGTCAGTGAGTATAGTGAAGTGTGTGGGTGTGTGTGTGTGTGTGTGTGTGTGTGTGTGAGAGAGAGAGAGAGAGAGAGAGAGAAGAGAAAAAGAAAGAAAAAGAAAAAGAGAAAGAAAAAGAAAGAAAAGAAGAAGAAAGAGAGAGAGAGAGAGAAAGAGAGAGAGAGAGAGAGAGAGAGAAGAGAGAGAGAGAGAGAGAGAGAGAGAGAGAGAGAGAGAGAGAGAGAGAGAGAGAGAGAGAGAGAGAGAGAGCGAGAGAGAGAGAGAGAGAGAGAGAGATAGATAGATAGGCGTATATAGAGACGAACAGAAAGACAGAGAGAAAGAGACAGACAGACAGAGACAGAGACAAAAAAGAGCAGAGAGAAAGAAGTAATGGAAGGAATGAGTGACTATAGTGACCGACAGATAAAATTGACAAAGCAGAAAATGGATCATATGAGTTGGAATGATAATGCTTTGCCAATGGAGCACTGAGGAAGGATAAATAGATAAAAAATGTAATTGTTTACTACTGACCTGTGCCAGGAGTGAAGCATGCTCTCTTGAATGACCAAATTGATCAACTGCCAGGCAGTTTTTACCACAAACGTATCTTTTTTTCAATGATGCAACAGTACACATTATACCATTACGATTTTCAAAGGACCTGAAAATCAGAATAGGGGTTCTTTGACATCAAAAATGGAACTATCCAATATGGAGAAACACTTTATTCGATATTCTTTTTTCGGTTAGGTGGAGCGGTTTGACAACCACAGTGTTTTAACCATTATACAGTTGTTTTTCAATGATTGGATGTGAAGATATCATTAAGAATATTTGTTAGTTTTGAACAAGTTTCAGCTACTGGATCGCCGAATCTGTCAGAAAAACTTTTAATTGTCTTTCATACTACAAATCAATTGGGAAACATACTCCTGGGATTTGATGCCTAAAGATTTTATTCTGACAAACGGAAGAAACAAAAGCAGGCTATATGAAGCGGCACAAAAAAGAGGCAAAAAAACTAATACACGTACATTACTCACCCTCCTTTAGGTCTGATGGTTCCTTCAGATTTGAAGACGCAGGTAAGCTTGAAGATTTTCAGAAGATTTGCATTAATAAAAGCATTGCCAATGGCACCAAGGATGGGAAGATGAATTATTTGTCCCCATTCAGCTCCGCCAAAAAGCGAGAACTGTTACAGATGATATCACGAACGCGGTAATCTGTGCTTAAAGATGTGGGTTTGTGGACACCTTAAAAAAAGCTCAGGTTAAAATGACCATTTAATTCCAATCACAATAAAACAGTTTGCATACAGATCCTACAGTATATTGCTAAGAACTGAAAATCGCTGAAAATTTGGAATAGCTGAAAGGGCTTACAAACATTATTGACCTAGACTGTGACGCTCAAGACAGTCATGACGTTTGTCGTGCAACTACACAATCCAACATTAAATTTAATACTAGCCATTATGGATTTGTAATGAGCAAACAGTTGAATTCGAAGTGTTTTAGGGTATTTCATATTTCGGTTATCGGTTTTAAGTTTAAGCATTGGAAGAAAGACAAACAGTGAATGAAGTAAATATAAAGTGCAAGGCATGATCACAACTCTGTAAGATTTAGTGATATGTATTTATATCGAACAAAGGCTAAATATACGACTGACTGTGAAGAACATATACCTTCAGAAAATATAGGCTTAAGCAAAACATTTAATGGGTAACCACCCCACATCAAATGGCTGTGTGTACTAAGTGCACATTAAAGGTCCTTTCTCACAATTCGAATAATACGAAAACCATAATCCTATTGAAATAAAATAAAGTAAAATTATCACAAGATGAAAACAGTGAGGCGCATGTCGTGGGTCACGATTTCTCTTTATTAATCTGGGTCTCTTGAACACTTTACTGTGGCTAACTCAAAAAATGACATCGGTTATTGATATCAGGCAGATTATTAGATCATTTCTTTTAAAGTAGTAGATACTAAAGTTATGTCGGCTCGGGAAATTGGGACATTAGATGTTATAAAAAAAGTGGCATAAAGACAAAACAGTACAGACGGCTGAAAAGGCATGCGGAATACGGAGGTTGTTGTCGTAATGCAAAGTCACGGAACAAACAGTGAGGCAAGGCTTATGATACTTAGTTTAAGGGTAAAGACAAACAGTAACGAGGCAAGGCATGTCGTGGTCGTAATACAAAAAAAGTTTATACAATTGTTTCCCAATTTAACTGATTTTAAGGTTTATTAAAGACAAACAGCGAGGCAAGGCATGTCGTGGTCGTAATAATATACTTTAAGTTTAAGGGTAAAGACAAACAGTGAGGCAAGGCATGTCGTGGTCGTAATAATATACTTTAAGTTTAAGGGTAAAGACAAACAGTGAGGCAAGGCATGTCGTGGTCGTAATAATATACTTTAAGATTTAGCAGGGTAAAGACAAACAGTGAGGCAAGGCATGTCGTGGTCGTAATAATATACGCTTAAGTTGTCGTGGGTAAAAGACTTTAAGGGTAAAGACAAACAGTGAGGCAAGGCATGTCGTGGTCGTAATACTATACTTTAAGTTTAGGAGGTAAAGACAAACAGTGAGGCAAACATGTCGTGGTCGTATACTTTAAGTTTAAGGGTAAAGACAAACAGTGAGGCAAGGCATGTCGTGGTCGTAATATACTAATAAGCCTTTAAGGGTAAAGACAAACAGTGAGGCAAGGCATGTCGTGGTCGTAATACTATACTTTAAGTTTAAGGGTAAAGACAAACAGTGAGGTAAAGACTTTAAGGGTAAAACAGTGAGGCAAGGCATGTCGTGGTCGTAATAATATATAGTTTAAGGGTAAAGACAAACAGTGAGGCAAGGCATGTCGTGGTCGTAATACTATACTTTAAGGGTAAAGACAAACAGTGACAAGGCATGTCGTGGTTGTAATACTATACTTTAAGGGTTTAAGGGTAAAGACAAACAGTGAGGCAAGGCATGTCGTGGTCGTAATACTATACTTTAAGTTTAAGGTAAAGACAAACAGTGAGGCAAGG
>JAXRKP010000281.1:362500-378280 GCA_037039925.1 Doris montereyensis
CCCCCCCCCTCCCTCAACTACACATCTGGCGATTTAGGAGTAAAGAGTCACCATCACATAATTCACAGTCGTCCATTCATTTGTCCTGTCTCACACAAACAAACCAAAAACTGTGACCAAATTCGGTCTACGTTTGTCCAGTTACATTCCGTCCTAATAAACTTGAGATTATTTTTCCAGATGCGAACTTAAGAGAGCCACTTTTCCTTCTCAAAACGAGTTTATATGTAATTTGGACAATTCAATTCTCAGTTGATGGTTGGGAGATGGGTCAAATAACGCTTCTTTTGTTCCCCCGTCCCGATCAAAGTCAGAAAGCAAACAATGAATAGTACGCCTTGGCCGAGAGATATTCAAGATGTCTTTTGATGTGATTTATCCACATTGAAGGTGATCTCGAGGTTTCTTGGTAGGATTTTTAAATTTTGCCCAGCCTGCCTTGTAAAACAGCTAAGGGATCTTTGACGTGCACAGAGTGTTGCAAACACGCACACGGGACCTCCTTTTTATCGTCCGTCTCCGGTGGGACTAGGTGTCGATCCACCTACCTGAACCAGGCGGGTAGATTTTACTCGAGGAAACTCGAGAAAAAATGTTCAACCATCGGCACCGTTGGCGGGGCTTGAACCTACGATTTTTGGGTTAAGAGGCCGACACCTTGCCTTTGGATCACAGAGTCCCCTCCAGATGTCAGTAATGGTGCGGCCAAGGACAGTGATTACGTTGGGGTGAATCTTTTTACAATTGGGTTGAACAAAGGATAATATCTGGAATCCATAATGTCCAACAATTTACATTCTCTTACTTTTGAATATATCTCTCTCAATAAACTATACATTCTATTAGACGGACAGATAGATAGATAGATAGATAAATAGATAGATAGATAGATAGATATAGATAGATAGATAGATAGATAGATAGATAGATAGATAGATATATTAAGCGCATGAACTCAGTCGGTAGAGCGTCTGACCAACATTCAGGAGACACAAGTTCGATGCTGAGTGCGGGCAAAATTTCGGTTGACCACGAAGCATCCATATGGGTGGCTAGATCTATTCAGATAAGGCGAAAGTAAAGATGGCGCTGACAGCAGTGACAAACTTCTGCATAATGCCACATGCCTAGAAAGATCAGGAATCTACTTCTGACTACCTTACTCTCGACTCTAGCATGGCTAGGCCTACACGTTACTTTACTTTAGAAAGAGTCTAGATCTAGATTTAGTCTACGCTCCCAGTGTTGCATCCGTTGCTCTTTTCGCATTCTTTCCCTTCCTTAAAGTTGGTGGACGAAAGTAAATTAACCTCCAATTGTGAAATATAAAAATACAGTCTTGAAAATAAACAAGTGTATTCAATAATCAATAAATATATGCCTAAAAATCGCTTGATGAAAGGCAAAAAAAACTGTTACAATTTGATCTGGTAATCATTCGTCATTCTGGAGCCTATTTTGACATAAATACAATGTATATAATATATATATATATATATATATATATATATATATATATATAAATATATATATATTATATTTTAAATAATATATATATATTATATTTTATGTATATATATATATATATATATATATATATATATATATATATATATATATATATATATATTATGTATATATATATATATATATATATATATATATATATATATATATATATATATATATATATATATATATATATATATATATATATATATATATATATAGATATATAGATAGATAGGTAGATAGATAATATCATATTATATACAGGCATGACTGCCCCTTCGCTGCACTGGGACGGACACATAGAGGACAGTAGGTGTGGTCTTATCTGTAACAGTAGTTGATTCAAATTGTGGTACAGTTCGTGAGGTTAGATCTAAATCTAATCGTTGCTATTATTTGTGATCTCCTCATATATTAGATTATATCTATAGACTGAAGATAAGAGAAAAAAAAAAGGGGGTTCCAGTTGTAATTGGGGTTATGACTTTTAAAAATGGATTTATTTGGCTCAGTCACTCAGTGACGTAAATGCAGTAAGTTTTGTATCTTTTTTTAACGTTTCATATCGGTTCCCCACTACGGGACACCTGCCCAAAACCTAGCCTGTTTCGCATAGGAGCCTAGCTTTGGCGTTGAAATACCCAGGTCGAAAACTTTTTTTCTTTTCTTTGGTAGTGTATGTCTAGCGTGTGTGTTTACACTGCTTTGGCTAGAAAGTGTTTACACTTCGAGTGATAGAAATGATAGTGATAACTCAAGTAGGCACACTCGTTGCAGTTGTCCTACTAGGCCTATGTTTGTTTGCTTGCATTTCTTGAGTAGTACTAGTAGTATTCGATACTCAAGCTATCCTATCCCGCGGTTCAGTTGACGTTTGGCCTCTGTAATGAAGACATATTCTGTAGCGTTATGCTTTCATCCATGTCATGAAATTAAGTGAATAAAATGTTCTTGTGATCACAACAATGCACAATTGCGGGGATAAGTCTTGAAATCAATTTTAGTTCTTGTAGTTTTCAGTTTCTTACTGGCAAATGGATCGTAGATCTAGATGAAATCAATATTTTCATTTCAAGTACGAATTCAATATCCTGCCGGAAATATGACTCTAGCAATAATAATAAACAAACTCATCTTCGAACCCACCTACCCCCCCCCCGCCCCTGCCCCAATTATATCTTGGATTTAAATGGCCAGATTTTAGAAGACGATCAATACTATAGCATGTCTAAATCACAAAACTGCCCATTCAGTAGGTAAAAAGATGTCAATGCCGTAATGGTTCTCTTTTATTAGTATAAGTATAAGATAGATATATACATACACACACACATAAACACACACACACACACACACAACACGCACACAATCAGATATGTATACATTACGATGTAAAAATAACTTACTGAATATGAGCATGTCCCCTCATTTCCTTTGGGAGGAGCAAGATATCTATGGGGTTTCCTAGGTGCTGATTTTGAATACTTATAATTTCTCCAATAATACACAGCAACATGAAGCGAGATAAGGACACATATCAACTGAACGGCGCGCTTTAAAGTAATCCTCATGGTTGATGCGTCCACTTCTCAACAACAAATATATGTCTATCTGAGGATGAGACAAAAAAAACAACAAGAAAGAAATCATTCTAAGGTGAAACATATTAATTCCAGAATGTTCAGAAAACTTAAAGATTTCTTTTTTCGCCTGCTCCAAGGAGTGGTCAAGAAATATAATGGATTTTTCCATTAGAAAATTATTCAACTTCTTGAGTTATCTATCGTACAGCATACAGTACCTTTCGCTTGATGTTATCAAATGCGTTTCCTTCGATCGTCATATTATTATGTCATATTATCACATATTAGTAATCAAAGATGCTGCAGTTAAGATGTGTTAAAATTGTTTTGTAATCTCACTTCTTTCTACTGTGTTTTAAAAGGATCCTACCAACGAAAGTCTGCGTTTATGTCCGAATATACAAAGAACCATTTTTTTTGCGATGTCTGTCAGATTGTAGAAATGTTAGAATTTGTATCTATAATGCCGTCACCCCATTTTCAAGCTGTCAACCTTGCCGAGTTGTAACTGACAACCGCGCTGTGATTAAACTGGCGATATTTCACAACGGAACAAAGGTACCGTGCCTTACACTGGCTGTATAATGAGAGCGATAACCTGATAATTGTGTGTTTTAACATTCGTTGCGTGATGCCTCAATATCTAAACCCCACGTGTGTTTGAGTCCTCAGGCGTGGACGAGCCATTGTAGCCAGGTTCTTTTTCCCTCTGCTATTCAATAATTATAGGAGGTTACGGCATAAGAATGGATACATGACTACATTATGTAGTGTATTTATAGTGCCGTTTGCTGCCAAGCGGATTAGCTAACATTATTGTTTGCTGCCAAGCGGATTAGCTAAACATTATTGTTAAGAACATAGTACAGTATTACAATTTGAAATTGTATAAATATTTCATAAATAAATTGTATTAACAATTTAGAAATTCAGCGGCTATTTCAGAGGGTAGTCACTGATTATTTGATAATGGAGCTCTCGTCCCTTTTTCTTTGATAAAAAATAAAGTAGAACTGAAGATGGTGGTGTAGGGGTGACCGTGTTCACACCACACCAGGCCATACGACTAGCTTTGGATCTCGTCTAGGTAGATCTTCATCCCGATTTACAAGTGAGTAACTTTGTTTACCTACATATCGTAGTAAGAAGTTGAAAAGAAGGCGGAGCAGATGAAGGAGATAGGGATGAAAGATAGAGAAGAACGTTCATTTTCCACACTACAATAAATGGTATTATAATTTACATATAATAACACAAATGAGCCACAGACAGTGGAGGAGTCAAAGGTGACAAACGACAATAGGTGACAAGTTTACCAATAAAGACAGAACAAACAGGTGGAGTTTCGGATATAACCTTCGTCTGACAAAAAACGAGGAATTATCTACATATACATACTTATACAGGCACCACACAGTGTGATGTCAGAAGGAAAAACAGAAAAGAATAGGAAAGATGGGACGAGTAGAGAAGAGACAAATCAAGAAAGGGAAGACGGTGATAATAAGAATGAGTATATGGGAAAAGAGAGAAAAAAGAGAGAAAAAAGGGAGAAAAAGAGAGAAAAAAGGGGTTAGTAGGCGTAATGGTAAAGCTGGGGTAATCATAGCAGGCGTAATGGTAAAGCAGGGGTAATCATAGCAGGCGTAATGGTAAAGATGGGGTAATAATAGCAGGTGTAATGGTAAAGCAGGGGTAATCATAGCAGGCGTAATGGTAAAGTTGGGGTAATCATAGCATGGCGTAATGGTAAACCTGGCCGGCCATAAAGAAAATATTCTACAATTGCCTCGCCCCATCCCCTCTTTGCATCGCTTACTATATAAATTGGTGATTAACAGATGAATAAATGTGCACCTGTAAAGTTTTAAAATCAATTTACTTCCATACTGACGATACGGTGAAAGTCTACAAAATGACTTGGAAATGATAGTCATGAATACGATTACGAAGATGACAGTTGGCTAGACAACAACGTGGGATAATGATGTAAATGAATATATATATATTATATATATATATATATATATATATATATATATATATATATATATATATATATATATATATATATAGCGAGAGAAAGAGAGAGAGAGAGAGAGAGAGAGAGAGAGAGAGAGAGAGAGAGAGAGAGAGAGAGAGAGAGAGAGAGAGAGAGAGAGAGAGAGAGAGAGAGAGAGAGAGAGAGAGAGAGAGAGAGAGAGAGAGAGAGAGAGAGAGATTTGTGGGGCATTTGTGTGTGTGTGAGAGAGAGAGAGAGAGGGGGAGAGAAAGAGAGAGAGAGAGAGAGGGGGAGAGAGAGAGAGAGAGAGAGAGAGAGAGAGAGAGAGAGAGAGAGAGAGAGAGAGAGAGAGAGAGAGAGAGAGAGAGAGAGAGAGAGAGAGAGAGAGAGAGAGAGAGAGAGAGAGAGAGAGAGAGAGAGAGAGAGAGAGGTGGATAAGATTAACGTAGGGAGGTGAGTGTTACAGCCGCCCCCCCCCCCACCCACATGTGCATATAAGATTAATACAGTGCGTTATGTTTTTCTTCTCTATGGGATGGGGTCACAAAATTGGGGATCTTAAGTAATAACTACTGGTCGATACAATACGTAACATTTTGTAACATATTTAACATTGATCTCGCCGTTTGTCAACATGAACTTTGAGGAATATTGACAATTTGAAAGAAAATCTTCCCTTGTAAACATTGTGAACGGGCATACGGGTTTAACTCGCACGTCCGGTTAGAGTTAATCATCTGTCATGTACAATATGTTTCATAAAAAACGGAAACGATTCAAGTATCCTGTGCCAAACTTTCATTAAAAAATAACATCTAGTCCTCTCAAATCATGACGCATGGGGGTTACCTTTCGTTTTGTTTTGCGACACGTAGTACAGTATGTTTCATAAAAAACGGAACGCATATAAATGTTAATAAAGTCTCAACAACGTGACTAATAGCCAAACGTTTGTTAACACAATAAACAAAGTTATATACATTTTGATAAATATCAGTTTCGTTTGATATTATTCCCGGGAACAGTGAAAGTCATGCAATTAGTAAAATGTGGAACCCTTTTCAACTGGCAACATTTCAGTAAAAAAAACTAAAAAGTTGAAGCAACAGGTGATATACATGTCTAACAAGTCAATTAAAATGATCCACTTACTTGCGAGATAAGTCGATTTCCGCCCTCCTCAACAACGGCTTCTTCAATGGTCGACTAATTTCGCAACGGAAAGTGAACAACTTAACTCCTCATTCACCATTCACCGGATCTTAGTCCCATGGATTTCCTCATATGGGTCTATTTTCTGATGGTTTCATCGAACGTGTTGTTGTTTCAAATTTCAACCCGAACTGTTGACAGTTCAAAAATGTACCTCTTTTTACTAATTGCGTAACTTTCAGTGTTCCGAAAATTGTATAAAACTAAAACAAAACTTATATTTATCAAAACGTATGAGACTGGAGTTTATTGAGTTAAAATTTTTATGGCGTTTGGTTGCGTTGTTGAGAAGTTTTTAATATTTATACGGGTTCTGGTTTTTTTAAACTTGCTGTGCTACGTGTCGCAAAAAAAAGAAAAGAAAAGAGTAAACCCACATGCATCATGGTTGTGAGAGGACTAGACATGATTTTGTAATGAAATTTTGGCACAGGATACTTGAATAGTTGTGAAAATATAGTGCTAAGTTTCAAACAGCCTTGTCGGCACATTCACAGATTACTGGTATGTGAATTTCTCACTGAGAATTCAGCCTCTCAGCTTTCCACAGAATGTCTTTTTTGCAATCATATTACATTGCATTCAAATCGCATTAGTTGGCATCATCGTGTAGTGTCATTAAACGACGTCACACATCTTTGTGCCCATTTTCAGTCCAGGCAAGGGTTTGTGCAAGATGGGGAAGCACCACACACTGCAGACAGGACACTTCAGTGACTAAAAGATGTCTGTAATGACCGCATAGTCAGTAGGCACACTGAAATTGCATGGTCGGCGCACTCCGTAAATTTGAATCTGCTGAACTTTGTCCTCTGGTGGTACTTCAAATCCAGAAATTACAAGAACAGACCCAACACTATAAACAAACTAGAAAAGAGATAAGAGTCCAATCGCGAACATTCCTACCCAGACTTGCAGAATTGTCACCGATAACTTTGAAAGACGTCTACACAGGACGGGCGTTTGCATAACTACGGGGAGCACTTCGAGCGTAAGAGTAAGAGGTTCTAGGAAAATCAATTTCCTATTCACAAAGAACAAGTTTCGAATTATATATTCTTGTTGAAAATTAACTTCATCTCCGGCTCTTTCTGCTTTCATTTCGTGTTTATTTATTATTTTTGGAATCACTTTGTTGTTCCAGGATCGCCAAGAGCATAATTTTAAAGTTGTCAGTTTGAAGCAAGTTTTGTGTTTGTTTTTTGTATTCCTCATGTTGAAAACATACTTGAGAAAATTTCATGAAAGATAGCAAGCCATATTTGAAACTATTTAAGTTATTCTGGACAATATTTCAACATTCTGGCACATCCAGTTCGGATGTTTTGACCTTCAACGTGGGTTGACGCGACAGTCTATTTATGTAGAATCATAATCCATATTGCGTATTCTGTAAAATACTGTCTATGGGGTGACAGTGACTAGACTACAACTGTGATTATGATGTGAGTGGATCTACAAAAAGAAAGAAAGAAGAGAGAGAGAGAGAGAGAGAGAGAGAGAGAGAGAGAGAGAGAGAGAGAGAGAGAGAGAGAGAGAGAGAGAGAGAGAGAGAGAGAGAGAGAGAGAGAGAGAGAGAGAGAGAGAGAGAGAGAGAGATGTGGATAAGATTAATGTATTCTCTTTTTTTACGTGTGGGGGTGTCTGTATTACCCTGTCTGTCCCCGGTACATCAGCCTACATACTAACCTCACTCTTTAGTGTTGCTGTATCGGCCAAAACAACCTGATGGTAGCGTGCTATTATTAGGTCGACACCTTCGGGCCAAATATGTTAGTGCAACGAAATTACAACAGCTCAAGATCAGGGACCTACTCAACAGACAAACTCGCGGCCGTGGAACGACAGAATCGTTAGTCCACTTTTTCCAAAAGCAAATACGTATTGTAAACACACCAGGAAAAAGGGGGGGGAGGGTTACGATATGTGTGTGTGTGTGTGTGTGTGTGTGTGTGTGTGTGTTCTCCCTTCAATTATCGAATCAAGGGTCATTGACACTACTTAGACTAATTTTGGTGATCTACAAGGCAGTTATGTGCAAAAGCAAGTTCTGTTTTTAGAATCTTTAACAGCGAACTTAAGACACTGTCATTTCAAGGTCGCGTCATGTTGAGTCCCCACCTGATAGTGTTGACAAACTTGTTAGTCAGTTTTTAAAAGTCAATTTTATGAAATGTCGGTATACCAAAACGTTGTTGGCCTAAAAATAAAAACAAGTACAGTTTATCTGTGAAATGTTGATATAATTTCACATCAGAATAGGTTTTAAACGATAATGTATAGCTAATCCGCTTAGCTGCAATCGGCAGTATAAATACACCACATGTAATCATGTATTTATCCTTATGTTGTGATCCACTTGTTAATCAAAATTGAATTTTGAATAACACCGAAAGAGAAACTCTTCAATGGACTCGTCCACATGAGGATTGAAACACGCGCGGTTTGTGATTACAGCGTTCAAATGATGTCTGATGTCACACGACCTTGGTAACCAGATCTCTGCTTCTGATCAGTTAACCAAAACGGCGGGCATCATGCACTGCTCTATGTCTGTTTGCTCGTTGCATTATCATTTACCTGGTGAATTAATGGACTGCAATGATTCCTTCTTGCTCTTTGTATTATTATTTACGTGATTCTTGCCATTTACATTATCATCTACGTGATGAATTAATAGACTTAATGACTCATGCGTTCTTGATCTTGCCATTTGCATTATCATCTACGACGAATTAATGGACTGCAATGATTAACGCCTTTCTTGCCGTTTGCATTGTTATTTTTGTGATGAATTAATGAACTAAAATTATTTATGCCTTATTTCCTTTGCATTATTATCTACGTGATGAATTAATGCCCTGCAAAGACGCGTGCCTTCTTGTTCTTTGCATTATCATCTACGTCATGAATTAATGAGCTGAAATGATGTTCTGCTTTCTTGCCCTTTGCATTATCATCTAGTGATGAATTAATGGACTGAAATGATGTTATACCTTCTTTGCCCTTTGCATTATCATCTAGTGATGAATTAATGGACTGAAATGATGTTATACCTTCTTGCCCTTTGCATTATCATCTAGTGATGAATTAATGGACTGAAATGATGTTATACCTTCTTGCCTTTGCATTATCATCTAGTGATGAATTAATGGACTGAAATGATGTTCTGCTTTCTTGCCCTTTGCATTATCATCTAGTGATGAATTAATGGACTGAAATGACGTTATACCTTCTGCTCCTTGCAATATCATCTAGTGATGAATTAATGGACTGAAATGACGTTATACCTTCTTACCTTTTGCATTATCATCTAGTGATGAATTAATGGACTGAAATGACGTTATACCTTGGACTGAAAATGACGTTATACCTTCTTTGCATTATCATCTAGTGATGAATTAATGGACTGAAATGACGTTATACCTTCTTGCCTTTTGCATTATCATCTAGTGATGAATTAATGGACTGAAATGATGTTATACCTTCTTGCCTTTTGCATTATCATCTAGTGATGAATCAATGGACTGAAATGACGTTAAAACTTCTTGCCCTTTGCAACATTATCTACGTGATGAATTAATGGACTGAAATGATGTTCTGCTTTCTTGCTCCTTTTGCATTTATCATCTAGTGATGAATCAATGGACTGCAATGACTTATACCTTCTTGCCCTTTGCAATGTCATCTACGTGATGAATTAATGGACTGAAATGACGTTATACCTTCTTGCCCTTTGCAACATTATTTACGTGCGAATAAATGGACGCAATGACTTATACCTTTTTTGCCCTTTACAATGTCATCTACATGATGAATTAATGGACTGCTACGACTTATACCGTTTTGCCTTTGCAATGTCATCTACATGATGAATTAATGAACTACAATGTTAATGTTAAAGCCCCGCCGACGGCTGAAAATTTTTCTCTAGCGTTTTCGTGTGAAATCTCCCCCCCTCCCCCGGGTCCAGGTAGGTGGATCTACACCTAGATCCATCGAGTTGGACGATAAAAAGGAGGCCCCGTATGCAGATCATTAACAGTCTGTGCACGATATAAACCCCTTTGGTATTTTACAAGATAGCCTGGAAAAAAATTAATAATCCTATAAAAAAAAACACGATATCACTTAAGTTGTCGATGTGTAACTCAAATCAAATTTAAAAATTCTATTTATAAATAATTGTACTAACAACCCCACCCTCGCACACGTTGTTCTTTTCGCTTATTTTAAAAGAATACGTGTATATGCATAATATTACTACTAAATTATAGAAGTGTACTGTAACGTATACACGTTATGCGCCCCTCCCCTCTCCTCCCCGGGACTTGGAATGTGTGTTAGTTTGTTTGTTGGAAATTTACCTCATGCACCATATGCGGCAATCTCAGGACGAATGAAGAAGATACTGCAAGAGAAAAAGGATGGCGTGTACTGCGATGCACTGGTAAAAGAAAACAATTAAAAGGAAAATATGTATCTCTGCTTGGCCATATATGTGTAAACCGTATAAATTGCAGTGTTCGAAGTGGAATCGGGATGTGGAAGCGAGTTCCGGATAAGACATGATTAGCACAAGGCCTAGCGGCATCTGTTAATTTTTCAAAATAGATAAAAAAATGTTGACACCTAGGCGTTTAAAACAATTCAAAGCAGTCATCGATCGTTTTAGACATGATCCTGCGGGTGCATTTGTGTTACATGGACCCCATTTCTCCTTGAGAAAAAAAAGATTGTGGGCCAAGTCTAAAAAGAAAAGAGAACATGTAGTCATGTGGTCATGAAACTACTTCACAAATCATCTTGAGGATAATGAGAATACTTTCCATGAATGATGCCATTTGTGGAGAAAATGTATTAGAAAGGGAGCATTTTTAAAAAAGCTATCTGAAGCCGTAACTTCTCTTCTTACCACAAAGAACACGGGTCCCACGAAAGCAGGTTTGAAACTAAAAGATGGGGAACCTTTTAAAGAAACTATCAGAACAATTACAGGGCATTATGTTCAGCTTGGCAAAATGGACAAGTCTGTTAAAAATGGATATATTTGCTGCAGTGTTGGACCTAAACTGGGATTACGTATTTTATTCTGCTCAGCACATGTGAGCAAAGACGCAATTACTCAGGAGACACCAGGCAATGCCAGTAGAGACAGACACTTTTAAACTGAGAAATTTTATCATGGAAAAAATCACAATTTGGACTTCAGAAAATTTGATTGTTAAGTTGTTGTGGAAAATGAGAAATCCTATAGTGAGTAGATTAACCTACTTTCAATGCAAGGCAAGAGTGGAGGGCTTTGTTATAATGTTATACTTACATTAAAATGAGGTAAATAATGCTTCGATTGATCCTCAGTTTATGCAGACAATTCAGGATCATTTGTTGGAGAATGCCCTTTTCAGTCGGTACAAACTAGCTTATGTAGACAATTCAGGATCATTTATTGGAGAAGGCCTTTCAATCGGTATAAACTAGCATATCAGACAATTCAGAATCATTTATTGGAGAAGACCCATTTCAATCGGTACAAACTAGCATATCAGACAATTCATGATCATTTATTGGAGAAGCCCTTTTCAATCGGTACAAACTAGCATATCAGGTTGGAGACGGTTCTAAGAAGCTAGTTCAAATATCGTTTCCAATTGACATTCTGAAACTAATTGAGAAACTAGTAAAACAAAGAAAAGAAGTCGATATCCCAGAATTAAACCCATTTGTATGTACTAACACTGAATCTTCCATGGATCGTGAGATTGGCTAACAGTGTATATAGTGATAGTGATGAAAAATCTGAATTGTTGATTGCTGGCAAGTTTAAACATCGCTTATCAACATTGTTTGCTATTTTGGATCTCAGCAGGAAGCGTTTACCCACACATAGGTCATTATGAGGCTATAAACAAACATGTCTACCAGTACCCTCTTTCCATTGGAGAGATTGCGAGGTTGGTGGTTTCCTCAAATGCAGATGAACCATCTGCTTTCAACATAGCTATGTAGCAACAAGAGTATCTTAATGCAGACGAAAAAATTCAGTTGACGTTGAAGTGCCCAAACCAAGAATCACAAAACCGTCCAAGCAGACCAACAGGCAGCAACAATGATGATTGATACAAAAGTGAGGTTACACGAGAAGAGGTCAGGAACGAATTCAAGAAGAGCCCACTAGGTGTACATGGTCCAAGGATTGAAAGTTCAATGGAATCAAGATGAAAAAGAAAAAGAGAAGGCGATTAATTTGCCATTGCAAGGATGAAACAATACAATAATGGGTACTGTTAATTCTACTAGTTATGATAATAATAATAATAATAATAATAATAATAATAATAATAATAATAATAATAATATAAGTAAAGTTCCTTCAAGGCCCTTAAGGCCTATAGAACCGGAGGTATCGGTTTCTATAGCGTGAAGCGGAACAAAGTGACAATAATCACCTCCCGGCCAGACGCTAGTCTGACGCATGTTTTTACTCCCAAGCTAGTGTTGTACCCATTTTCACCTGGATAGAGTGGGGATAATGCGTGTTAAGTGTCTTTCCCAAGGAACACACTGTCGGTCCTGGCTTTACTAGGTTCGAACTCGGGACCTCATGATCCCCGGTCCGGCAGCCTAACTGCTCGGCCACCGACGCCACATGGAGAACTTTAAAACCAAAGAATGAACTTTGAAGGATTTTTTTTATAGGAAATTGGAAGTCAATGGAGTTCTTTTAAAATGGGACTTACTCTTTCCGATTTGCGATTTTTCATTGTGCAGCATTGTTTTAACACGACCTGCAAAAGGTGATTTCATTATCTGGTGGGCCACATAGGAGGAGTTGCAGTAATCACGTTTTGAGATGAGAGAAAATGAAATAAGTTTTTACATGCGTCAGTGGTAATGAAGGGGCGAGATGAGTGCGATTCGTTTGGTTGCAAATTTCACCATCAATGACAACGCATTGTGTTCTTTTACTGAACTAAGATTTAAACCAATCTAGAGCGGTGTTTTTTCAAGACAAATAAAGTGTGTACCTCTAACGTGCGCTTTTTTATAACGCCAACCTCCTTGTAATGGCAGTTTTGCATGCCCCTGACTTGTTCTTATAACGGATCTTACCTGTAATCATCCATTGCTGCATTTAGTGATTACACTCGAAAAACGTTTAGTCAAAAAACGCTTGGTTCGAAAATGACGTGAGTCCGAAATATTTGCCAAGTCTCGTTTTTGTCTTTAATGAATTTCTCCCTGTACTCTGAAATTTCACTTGAGTTTAATCCGGGAAATTTACCTCTAATCCGAAACAATTTCTTTTCCCCAAACAGCCCATTTCTAGAAGGATAAACCAGTATAGCCTAAACCTAAAACTTACTAGAACTAGGAGGAAAAGCAAATCAACCAAGGAGTTCTTTATATTTTCGAACATACAGTACAATGTAATACCCATTTTTAGTATAATACTAGTAGAGCATGACGTGCTGTGTGTGTCTGAGACACTGTATATCATTACCTCTGTGCTTGTTTTGTAGGTGTGTGCGTGTGTGCGCGTGCGCGCCCGTGTGCATGTGTGTGTGTGTAGTACAATATTGGCGTCAGACCACTAGATCCTACCACTACCGCACAACCCAATCCCCCCCCCCCTTTTTTAGTGATAAACCCATTAAGAAAAAAAAAACACGTCTCTTCACACCTCCCCCTCTCTCCCACACCGAATCTATGTATGTGGAAAGTGGTTTTGTAAATGGTAAGCTTTATATTAGATTGTGTGCTTTATCATCTTATTGCACGCATATGAATAATTGGCCTTCGGGGATGATTACAAGCCTTTTAAAAAATTGAATTGAATTGAATTTTACCCTCCTGCTTTCTTCTCGTACCCTCTTTCTTACCTGCCCTCTGACAAAATGGCGATTAATGTTGGATGCACCCCGAATGCGGGATGCGGAAATAAGCGCTTCCGTTATACCCCGAGTCAACCTTTTTGTTGTTGTGTATATTAAATCCTAGAAATAAATTAAGGAAAGAACAAAAAGACAAATACTGAAAACATTAATTGCTAAATCTAGACAGAGATTTCATCATAAATTCTAAAGGCTAATCCCCTAGAGCAGAGTGGTAATTCTGACACTTATCGTATGCCACAAAACGGTCCGCAAAGGTGTGCGAGGTGATTTTTACCCCCTCTTGGCTTGGCTACAAAGCTATTCGCAATTTTATCGTAGTCATGTTTTCACTTTGAATCAATCTATTTACACAATTAGTTTTATGTGTTGGAGTTATATTTTAGATTACGTATGTGATGTGAAGTTGCAATATTCTGACATGGGTATGTTTTAAATCCGTCACCAACTTGTGACAATGATGACATAGTGTTTCAAATGCGACATGGCTATTGTGACAATTCTGACATGCTTGTTGCAATTTCGAACAAGCCTTTCCAGCCAATCATGTCTTTATATTATTTTAGCTGTATGGATTGAAATAAGACTACAATGTGTATATATATATATAATTATGTTTTGTTTTAGTCCTGTATGTATGGTGTGTGTATATGTGCGCGTGTATTACGATACTAGATAATACAGTCAAGAAAGATATACTTATAAAAGTAAATCTACCAAAATACTCATTTAGCTACAAATGATCCACTGACGTATTTTGACCTCTGCGAGGCATCGAAGCAATGCTTCCACGTCCCCTTTTGCGTTGCATGCCACACCCACGGGGTACTCGGTAGTCTAGGGGCAAGGTGTCGGCCTCTCAACCAAAAGGTAGTGAGTTTGAGCCCTGCCAATGGTTGAAACATTTTCTCGATTTTTTCCCCAGCAAAATCTACCGCCCTCGTCCAGGTAAGTGGATCGACACCATGTCCCATCGGAGAGGGCCGATAAAATACGGAGGTCCCGTGTGCAGATTACAACACTGTGCACGTTAAAGATCCATTGGCCGTTTTCAAAGCAGTCTGGGTAAAATTTAAAAAACCCTACCAAAATCGCCGAGATGACATTAGTTGTGGACGTGGGTAATTAAATAAATGCGATGTGTGGACAAAGTAATGTGTATGCACGTGCGCATAGTGCGTGTGTTGTTTTCCATGCATGCTGTATTGGACTAGACATTACTCAGCACACATTTACCATTATCACCATCATTGACATTGCCTTCCTGATAGTCTGAAAAAACGCATATTCCGAATGTAAATCTTAGTCCCATGAATTTCGGGTAAAGCGATTTCAACGTATTTGATAGACTGATGAGAATTCAGGATCAGTGTCCTAATTAACATTCTTTTTCAGGTGAAACAATTTTAATGTGTTCTAACTGCTACTCCAAGTAACAAAAAACAAAAAAATCAAATTCAAAAAACAGTTATTACAATTTTGTTTACGGAGTCTTAGCATTGTAGTGCTCAAAACTTATAACAAGACATGTAGGTCATCATTTTGAGTTTGAGTCCCTTATTCAACATAGATAGGT